>JAYMFT010012679.1:0-16796 GCA_038088735.1 Panulirus argus | reverse complement strand
TGCCTCTCAAGATCTTTCTTCTCATGACCAGGTGCATAAGCACTAATGATCACCCATCTCTCACCATTCACTTTCAGCTTTACCCACACCTATCTGGAATTTACTACCTTACACTCTATCACTCTATCTTCATGTATACAGTGTATGATTTTATTTTACAGAGCAGCAAAAAAATACTCGAAGGGAAGTGATGATGAAGATGATGATGATGATGACAGCATTGATTGGGGCCCAGATTCTGATGATGAGACGTCTTCATCTGATGCTGGTGGTGGAATCTTTTCTCTCAGGTTAGTGGAATTTAAGCAAGTTTGGAGAATCACTATTGTCTTTATGATTGTTGAATGCTGTACGTTATACAGTGCCCACCAGTGAAGTAGGTGCACGGTGGCTGCAGCTCAACCATCAAGGATAAACATGAAATAACACCATGAAAACTGTATTTACCACCACCTGATACTTTATTGGTTTCCCTTTCCTCATTATAAACTTGAAATTACAAGGAAATGAATCAGCAAGGGTCTGGAGCAATTTAGGGTCCATCTTTGCCCAAGTTTCATGAATGGCCATCTGCTAAGTAATTTCATTTTCGTAAGCGTCCACAAGTTTTTTGTTGGATTCAGATCCGATGAATTCCCAGGCTGGTCACTGAAAATGTCCACTGCACTGTTCTTAAGCCAGTCGGTGACTAGCTTGGTTGACAGTGTGGTAAGGAGCCCCATCCTGCATGATCTCTTTGGCCTTGCACTTTTTGAACGCGTCTGGAAATGGTCACACAGTAGCTCAAGATAAGTATGACTGTTCACAGTTTCATTCTTTGGCAACACAACTAGATCCCCACCACCTTAATAACTGAAACAGTCGCATATCATAAGTGAAGAAGGGGACTTTATGGTGCTTGCAATGTCTTTGGGGTCATTGTATCACAGCTGGTTGACATTACACATGCCTTCCATGGCCACCAGTCACAGAAAAGGTGGACTTATCACTCCACAAGACACTTCTGAACTTAGCTGTATCCCACACTGTATATTTCTTGCAAAAATCGACTTTTTCTTCTGTTGGCTACAGGTTTCAAGCAGTTTGTGACTCGGCCTGCAGCGGGGCACTGTGCTTTCCATACCGACACATCATTGGGCAGTTATGGGTTTTGTCTTTTAATTCTGTTGCACTCAGGTGTCGATCTACATCCGCTTGATATTGCTTAGAACACTCAGAATATGTGGAGAGGTTTTTCTGGCCTTCCCAGGGCATTTCACATGGGTTGGTGTAGTGGTGCCACCACTATCATTAAATTTCTTTACCCAGCGTCAAACTGATCTCAAGCTCACACCATAGCATTAGAAATTTGATTATATGGCTTGTTTCCCTATTAAGGTGATTATTTCCAACCATAGTCAGTGGTAGAGATTCAAAAAGGGAAAAAACAACGAAAATCCAGGGCATAAGTGAGGAGCACAACGAGGTAAACTGCCTCGCACAACAGATAAGCTGCCATGGAGTTGGGTTCCTGGTATTCTGGTACATCAAGTAGTTGCTACTGCTTGCTAGAGAGCACTAACTTCAATGGCAGACACTACTACTATTTTAGCTGGGGTAAAGTGATTTGTGTCAATATAATTGCCATGGGCCTTCTCACACGTACTTCATTTGCAGGTACTATACATAATGTATTAGTTAGGTTATGGGCTGAAATACAGAGCTCCCAGAATTATTTGTTTATTCCTCTAGAGGGTTTTATCTGAATTGATCAATGTGACATTACATTTTGTAGTATGATACCAAGAATTTGGTTAAGTGCAAGTGAGGCCGTTGTTCATTTGTATCTGGTGTATGGGGAAAATAATATAATATAGATAGTACAGAGTAACGGATTTATGCAGACATTGTTATAAACAAAATAAAGCATGTCAATGACTTTGGAGTGATAATGTTTAATAACCTAACATTCAACAATCAGCAAAACAGCATTTTTCTCATTCAAATGGGATGGTAGGATGGATCCTGTAGACTTTCAAGACAGGGGAAGAAAAAGCAGTTATGGTACTTTACAGGGCACTAATTTTCACCATACATGACACATGAAGTTGCATAATTAGAAAATTTTCCAAGAATTTTACAGCCCTCTTTAATGTGACAAAGGAACTAGATTAGTAGTAAGAGCTGAAGTTAGAGGTGAAAGGTAGAAACATTTAGGCAGGAGCATTAGGCAGTAGTAGTAGGTAGGAGCATTGGGTAAAAGTAGTCAGTAATAATATTAGGTAGTAGCCTCTGCAAACACTGCACTAGAGTTGCCCTCTGCTGGTGGCCTGTTAAGGGTGAGGCAGTAAAGACTTAGAAGCGGCTCTGGAGTTTACTAGTTACAGAGACTATTGCTATGGCAACCCCCTTGAGGGAGGTCCAGTTGGAACAGACATCAGAGATATAGATAGATAGAAATAGATAGAGCTGAAGTCACAGAGTTTGTACTTCATGGAGTACAGGTGGGAGATTTATGTCATCTATACCAAGAGTTATGGGAATGTGTGAAAGAGTGTAAGGAAGTGATCTCTCTACTGATGTGGGTAAAAATGAAAGTGGATTGTACAATGGGGGTGATTATTAGTTCCTATCTACCTAAATATGAGAAGAATACTAATGAAAGATGAGTGTTTAGGCAGCAGCTGAGTGAGTGCATCAGCAGTTTTGATTCAAGAGATAGGTGATTTTAAAGTAAAAATGAATAGTGTAGCAGTTAAGGGTATAATTGGGGGCACTGGGTATTTGTTAAGGTGAATGGAAATGAACAGCTGGTTCAGTTGTATGCTGAAAAAGAACTAGGGATTGGAAATACCTGGTTGAATTGAAAAAGAGGGGCATACAGAAGTATATATGGGTGAGTATGAAACATTGTAGGTGGGCATTACTGGATTACAAAGCTATAGGCAGGCAAAGGGAGAGTCACGGATATATATATACTGAGAAAGGCAGCTGTCGGGTGAAGAATTGTAGGGGTTTTTGGAAAACAGGAAACAATTCAGGTGAGAAGAGGCTGATGAAAGTGAGCTTGGAATAGAGACTTGTGTGAAGATTTACCTGGAGAGATAGTATAGAATGGCAAAAGGTGAGAGTAAATAAAGCTAGGGGAGTGGGTAAGGAATAGGAGGTATTTAGAGATTCATTGCTGGTATGTGCTAAGTGTGTGGTATTGGAAGGTGGGTAGGTGAAAAGGGTAGTGAATGGTGGGATGATGAGGTAAAGTTCATATTGAAAGAGAAAAGGGGTATATTGACAGTACTTACAGGAAAGGAGTGTAAATGATTGTGAGATGTACATGAGAAATTAACTGGTGTGGAGGAAGGTGTAGGGGTTGAAAAAGAGGGCAAATGAGAGTTAGGGGTGAGTAAGTATCAGCAAACTTTAGGGAGAATAAAATGTTTTTGGAAGAAGGTTAATAGTGAGAACAAAACAAGAGGTGGGGCAAATGGGGAAGTGGTAAGAGGTAGTGATGAGGGGAGGAGGAAATGGAGCAAGTATTTTAAAAGATTGTTGAATGTGTTTGCTGATTGGGTTGCAAATCTATGGTGTTTGGTTTGGAAAGTAATGCCAAGTGAGAGAGTCGTGGAAATTGGTTTGGTGAAGAGAGAAGAGGTGTTGAAAGCTTTGCATGTGATCGAATGTGGTAATGTGGCTGGAGGGAATGGCTTTGCTGGTGAATTTCTAAAGAAGTGGGTGACTGTATTGTTGATTGGTTAGTTAGGATTTTCAGTGAATGTATAGATCATAGTGAGGTGCATAAGGATTGGCTGCATAATTTTTTAATGGATGGGGTGGTGAGATAGGTAAATGCAAAGGTCTTGGAGAGAGGGGTGAGTATGCAAATTATAGAGGGTGAGGGAAGCCTAGGAAGTGAGTCAATTGTTGTTTGCTGATGACACAGTACTTAAGGCAGATCTGAGTGAGAAACTGCCAAAGTTGGTGTCTGAGTGTTTGAGTTTGTGTGAAAGGGGAAGTTTATTGTAAATGTGAACAAAAGCAAGTTTATTAGGTTTAGCAGGATTGGGGGACAGGTTTGTAGGGATATGAGTTTGAATGGAGAAAATTTTTGTGAAGTGGAATGTTTTAGATACCTGGTAGTGGACATGGTAGCGAATGAAACCATGAAAGCAACAGTGAGCGATAGGATAGATGAGGGGGTAAAGGTTCTGCAAGCATTGAGGAATATATTGAAATAGAGGTGAAAATAGTTATATTTGAAGGTATGAGTAGAGCCAACAATTTTGTATGTATGTGAGGCATGGACTAGAGATGAATATGTGTGGAGGAGGGTGGATTTGTTGGAAAGGAAATGTTTGAGGACAGAATATGACGTGAGGTGGTTTCATTAAGTAAATAATTAAAGGGTAAGAGAGAGATGTGGTAATAAGAAGAGTGTGATTGAGAGAGCTGAATTGGTTTGGTTTGGATGTATGGAGAAAATGAGCGAGGAGAGGTTGACAAAGAGGATATATGTGCAAGAATTGGAGAGGAGAAGGAGGGGGGGGGTCAAATTGGAAATGGTAAGGATGCAGTGAAAAGTATTTTGAATGGTTGGGTACTCAATATGGGAGAGGATGAATGCCATGCACAGGATAGAATGAATTGGAATAATGTGTTAAAGGGGCTACTTGCTGTCAGTGGAATGAACAAGGGCATAATAAAGCAGCCTGGGGAAATCACAGTGAAGTTAGGAGGTGCTGCTACTGTGGTAGGCTCAGAATTTGGAAAAGTTTCAAATTTCAGTACCTCAAAGGGATATTCTAGTTTTCTAGAGCATTCAATTCTCATCTCGCCTTCTCGTTGTAACCTCATTATTACACCCTTAGGGGTGTGACTAAAGGGGTAAGCGTTGCCCGACACCATCAGGGCAATAGTAGTGGTAGTTTTCATTTTAAGTATAGACAAACACATAAGTTGTTCTGGGGTTTTTAGTTTTTTGGACAATCTCAAAGCCTCACTGCCTCTAGAAACACTAGGTTAGAGTTGCCCTCTGCCAGCAGTCTGCTAAGGGTGATAGTGCTGAATGTAAATGGGATGACTGGAGAGAGTAAAAAGAGAGTTTATGGAGACATTTAGAACTCATAGCTTGGATGTACTAGGGATTGGGGAAACTCATATCCATGGTCAGGGTGTATGGAGTGAAAATGGAAATGATGAAGACAGGTTATGGGAGGGCATGGTAGAAGGGGTAATATAGACAGGAATCGATGAAAATTATCAGGGAAGAGGGAGAGAGGGATGTTCAGTTCTATCACCAAAAGTGTGGAAGGGTGTTACAGAGCATGGATGGAATTGATCAAGAATACTGTGAGTGAAAGGAAAGATTGGTATTGTGAAGTATTCATGAGTATGTGTATATGTGCCTGTGAATATGAAGACTGCAAGGTAAGGATGAAATGATGCATTTTTGTATGAACTTGAATGACTGTGTACGTGGTTTTAAGAATGAGAGAAACATGATTGTAGTGGTTGATGTGGATGGGAAAGTGGAATTTGAATAAGTTGGCAAGATGGTAAATAGGGAGTGCCTGGAGTAAATAAGAATGGAAGTTATCTTGTTGATGTCTGTGCAAAGAAAGGATTCTTCCCTGCAAACACCTTTTTTTGGATCAAGATGATCCACAGATATATGTGGATGATAAATGATATAAAAGAAGAGCAGTGAATGAAAGATTGAGGAAGGCCATTCTTGAGTAAGAGTTGTGAAAGGATTCTTTGAAGACTGACCATTTTGCACGTTTTGTGGTGATGAGGGTCAGGGAGAAGTGGAGGTATGGTGTAAGGAAGAATGGAGAGGTAAAAGTGTTGGCAGGTGAGAAGATGAACCAGAAAAAAATGCAGAGAGGAGTATGAAAGGAGAGTGACCGAAAGTTTAGATGGAAGTGCAGTCAATATAGGGATGCAGTCATGTGTGAATGAGGTATTTCGAATGTTTAGAGAACTATTAAAGGTTGGAGAATTAGTACAGGTAGTCGTCGACTTACGACCTGTGCATCTTACGACTGACCGCATTTACGACCACTTCCGTACGACAGTTTTGGGTCAGCTCCTGGCACTGCCAGGAGGCTGGGAGGCTAAGTGCTGGGGAAGCTCACATCATTCCCGTGCCCCTCACAAAGCTCCCAGCACAACACACTTCCTCCTGTGTTTGTTTGTCTTTCACTTTGGAAATTTTTCTACAATATCATTAAACTTTATAATATACCTAAAGTAGTTATAACATAGGTCGACTTACGGCTGGTCTGTCGGAAACGATCGCAGTCATAATTGACTACTACCTGTAGTTAGATAGAAGGTCGTGAGATATAGGAATAAAAAGGGCGATGCATGGTGAATGGATGAGATTAGAAATGTTATTGAAAAAAGAAAAAGGTACATTGCTCGAAAGGAATGTACCAGTGGAAGTTCAGCAAAGGAGGAGGGAAAAATATAGAATATGTAAGCGGAATGCTAAGAAACTGGTATAGAAAAGCAAAGAAACAGTAGAAGATTTTTAGAAGAAAGTTGAATAAAAAGTTTAGGGGAAATAAAAAATTATACTGGAAGGAGATGAAAAAGGAATGTGTTGGATGTAAGAGTGAAAATGTTAATGTGAGAAGTAGGGAAGGGTAGTTGCTGAATTAAAAGGAGGAAGTGAAAGGATGATGGAAAGAGAATTATGAAGAGCTGATGAATGTAGGAGAATGTGAGGCAGCAGTTGTTACATGCATTGGTATAGAGGATGAAAGGAAGAGGATACAAGTGCAAGGGTTTACAGCAAAAGGAGAGGCAAAAAGGGTAATAATGAGGCTGGAGGTAGGAAAGGCATGGGATTATGGCAGAAATGCTGAAGTATGGTGGAGAAAGTGTGATAGAGTGGATGCATCTGATTTGTAAAGTAGCAAGGAAACAGAAGATTGTTGTGCCTGAGGATTGGGTGAAAGCCATTATTGTTCCTTTACTCAAAGGAAAAGATACTAAGGATGTATGTATCAATTTGTTAAGTATACCAGGAAAGTGTACACAAGAATGTTGATTGATAGAGTGATGGATTTGAGTGAATGCAGAATAAGTGAGGAGCAATGGGCATTTAGGAAATGTAGGGGATGTGTGGATCAGACTTTTGTGGTACAGATGACTTTGGAAAAGTATTTAGCAAAAGGTAGGAAGTTTTGTATGCAGTTTTATGGATGTAGAGAAAGCGTATGACAGAGTCGAGTGGAATGCTTTATGGGATGTGTAAAGGATATATGGGTTGGGAGACAACTGCTTGATAGTGTGAAAGGCTTCTGTTGAGGAGCAAATGCATGTGTAATAGTGGATGGAGAGTTAAGCGAAAGTTTCGGTGTATGTTTGTGTGAGCAGGGATGTGATGTCACTACGGCTCTTTGAAATATGTATGGATGGAGTGATGAGAGATGAAATTCAAACTAGGGAAGGAAGGATGCAGAGGAGTGTGGTGGTGAAATATAATGGCTATTAGCAAACATATATGTTTATTTATATATTTTTCATGCATGATTTTCGTTTACTGTGTTACCAAGGTAGGGTCAGGAACAGATGAAGAATTGCTGCATCTGCTCGCATTCATTCTCTAGCTGTCTCATACATAAGGGTAAAGGGGAAGAATGGTTTGGAAATGATTTAAAAGTAAAGTCAGGGGTTGGTGAGAGGACAAGAGCAAAGGATGGAGTATCATTATTCATGAAGCATGAGTTATGGGAGTATGTGAAAGACTGTAAGAAAGTCACTTCTAGACTAATGTGGGTAAGAATGAAAGTGGATGGCAAGAGAAGGGTGATAAGTAGTGATTAAGCAGGAGTTGTGGGATATGTGAAAGAGTGTAAGAAAGTCATTTCTAGAATAATGCGGGTAAGAATGAAAGTGGATGGCAAGAGAAGGGTGATAAGTAGTGATTATGCACCTTGCTATGAGAAGAAAGATCATGAGAGGCAAGGGTTTTGGGAAAGCTGGGTGACTGTGTCAGCAGTTTTGATTGAGGAGACCAGATATGAGTAATGGGTGATTTGAATGCAAAAGTGAGTGACATGGCAGTTGAGGGTATAATTTGGGAGCATAGAGTGTTCAGTATTATGAATGGAAATAGTGAACAGCTTGTGGAATTGTGTATTGAAAAAGGACTGGTGTTTGGGAATACTTGGTTGAAAAAGAGGGATATATACATGTATGTTAGTAGGCAAGATGGTCTGCAGGCATTATTGGATTACATATTAATTGATCGGTGTGTAAAAGAGAGACTTTTGGATATAAATGTGCTGTGCTGAGGGGTGCAACTGGAGGGATGTCTGATACTATCATGTGCTTATAAGGTTGAAGATTTGTTGAGTTTTTACGAAGAGAAAACAGTATCAGTAAGAAAAGAGTGGTGAAAGTATGTGAGCTTGGAAAAAAGATTTGTGTGAAGAAATGCCGGGAGAGATGAGTGTAGAATGGCAAAAGGTGAGGTAAGTGAAGCAAGGGGAGTGGTTCAGGAATGGAAGGTATTTAGGGAAGCAGTGCTGGCATGTGCGAAAGATGCATTTAGTATATGAAAGGTGGGAGGTGGGCAGATTAAAAAGGGTAGTGAGTGGTAGGATGAAGAAGTAAAGTTGCTAATAAGAGAGAGGCATTTGGATAGTACATACAGGAGGCATTTGGGTAGTACATACAGGTAAGAAGTGCATATGACTGGGGATGTGTAAGAGAAAGAGGCAAGAGGTCAAGAGGAAGATGCAGGGGTTGAAAAAGAAGAAAAAAAAATGAGAGTTGGGATGAGCGAATATCAGTAAACTGGAGGGTAAAAAAATGCTGTGGAAGGAGATTAATAATGTGTGAAAAACAAGAGAACATATATGAAAACCAGTGAATAGGGAAAAAAGGGAAGTGGTAACAAGTAGTGATGAAGAGAGGAGGAGGTGAAGTGAGTATTTTGAAAGATTGTTTATTGTTTTTGATGATAGATGACAGATGTAGGGTGTTTGGGTTGTGGTGGTATGCGAAGTTAGATAGTCATGGAGAGTGGTTTAGTTAATAGAGAAGAACTTTGCGTAAGATGAAATGTGACAAAGCAGCTGGAATGAATGACATTGCAGTTGAATTTCTTAAGAAATGGGGTGATTGTGCTGTTGATTCATTGGTAAGGATTTTCACTATATGTATTGATCATGGTGAGGTGCCTGAGGATGATGTTGGAATGCATGATTTTGCATTTGTATAAAGGTAAGGGGGATAAAGTTAAGTGTTCACACTACAGAGGTATGAGTTTGTTGAGTGTACCTGTTAAGTTATATTGTAGGGTAGTGATGGAGAGAGTGATGGCATCATTTACATCCTTTACGTGTCCATGGACCACTGATTAAGAACCCCTGCTATAAATGGTGGTTGTGGAGGTTGTAGTTTTGTCATGTTAGTCATGACAGCTAGAGATTGGATGAGTGCAAATGAGGCCAATGTTCGTTTGTTCTTGATGCTACCTCACAAAAGTGGGGAAGGTAATAAGGTATGAAATATAAAAATGCTCTTTTTGCTTCATTCAAGATAAGTTTTTTCTTTGAAGAGAGAGGTTCTTGAAGAAGACCACAGATAGGGATGATGATGATGTTAAGAAAAAGAAGAAGAGATTACAGCGAGAGATGAAGTCAAAAGATGAAGAGAGTGATGATGATGCCGGATGGGAAACAGTAAAGAAGGGATCATCTATGCCTATGGTATGTTCTTTTGTTTTGTTGTTTATAATGTTCATTTTTCCAGTGTAATTTCTTCTTTGCGAGGTTATGGGTGAGAAAGATTATTACAGCACCTTCATATCTCTTGAGAGAGAATATAACAGTACCTTCATAATTCTGTGTGTATTAGAAGGCAACTAAAAGGGGTGGGAGCCAGGGGTTGGGAACCCACCTTTCCAGGTATTTCAGTTTCTAAAAGTGGGAATTCAAGTAGGAGCCAAGTGGGGAATGCCCATCCTCCTCAGAGGATCAAGCTGGAATGTCTGAATGTGCTTAGAAGTACCCAGGATGAAAACAAGGGAGAGACAAGTGGGTATTTGGGAAAGGAGCCTAGAAGTTCTGGCACTAAGTTGAACTAAACTCAAGGGGAAGGGGGAAAAATGGTTTGGGAATGTCTAAAGGGTATTAAATATTAAAGTCTAGGGTAAGTGTAAGGTTGAGGGCAAAGGAGGGAATGGCACACCTGCTTCAGGGAGAGTTGTTGGAATATGATTAATTTAAGAAATCGAGTATTTAATGATGGGAGATTAGAATGCTAGAGTGAGTGATGTAGCAGTTGAGGGTACACTTGAGGGAGAACAGGGTGCTTAGTGTAAATGAAAATGGTGAACAGGTTGTGAAATTGTATGCTGAAAAAGGGCTGGTAATTGGGAATACCTGTCAAAGAAAAGATGCATGCATCAGTGCATATGGGTGAGTGGGGTTAGTGATGGGCTGGTAGTATATGATGTACTAATTGATAGGTGTCCAAAAGAGAGATTGTTGGATTTGAATTTGGCAAGTATGAAAGTTTGTAATGGGTTAAGGAAAAATGGAAATGACATGGGTGGGAAGAGAATGGTGCAAGTTTGTGAGCTTGGAAAAGAGGCTTGTGTGCAAAGATATTCAGGGAGATTAAGTGAAGAATGGCATATAGTGAGAGCAAATGAAGCAAGGGAAGTAGATGAGGAGCATACAGTGCTTAAAAAAGCATGACTTATATGTGCAGATGAAGTGTGTGGTATGCAGAAGATGGGATGTGAACATTTGAAAAAGAGTGGTGAATAATGGGATGTGGAAGCTAAGTTGTTAGTGAAAATAAAGATAGGTACATGTTAGTGATTTGGGGATTTATAAGAGAAAGCAGCAGGAGGCTAAGAGGAAGATCCATGAGCTGAAAAAGTTTTCAGATAATGAAATGGGTGATAGAGTATTGGCAATGTAAGGAAGAGCCAGAAAGTGTAATAGAAAGAGGTGAATAATGTGAGGAGAACAAAAGAACAAAATAAGAACATCAGTGAGGGGACTGATAAAGAAGTTTTAACTGGTAAGGAAGATTTAAAGAGGATATGGTGTAACCATTTTCAAGGACTTTGAAGACATTAGACCATTGGTTCCCAGCCTGGTGTCCAAGGACCCCCAGGGGTTACGTAAAGCTTCATCAGGGGGTATGTGAGATACATTTTAAGGAGCTATAGATGCAGTGCCATTGGGCTGTTTTAAATAAAACACTGCTTCTACACATCAGATTTAGTCAAAGGTGCAATATTTTGCCAAGATTTTTCAGTTTAGAAATTACAAAATAACAAATCTGTTCAATTAAAAAAGTCATCATTGAGAGATGTTACATAATGCCTTATACCGAGGCAAAGAGATACATTAACTGGAAAGGATCAGGAACCACTACCTTAGATGATTTGGCAGTAGATGTAGGGTGTTTGGGACGTGAATGCAGTGTTTGATGAGGTACATTTAAGCCCAGTATGGTGCCTGGCCCTCCTTACATGTCATCTTATCCTATGTCAGATTTGTAAATGAGGCCATGTCCATTTTTCAACCAATTGGAGAATGGGGGAAGTTTTGGTTTTGCCGAAGTTTGGAAAAGATTTACCTTTGACATGCAATAATGTATTATATGTTGTAGTGTATTTTGCTTAAAGCTTTAGGTAAATATGTGGAGTGAAAATGTAAATAGGTAGCAGGCTTTTGCCAGCAGCTGCTCAGGGTGGTACTAGTGACCTGACTCAGGAGCGCTTATGTGGTGTCGAACCATTGTACCCCGTCCATGTGAGGATTGCTGATCTATCTTTCTGTCACATCAAAATAAGACTACCAGGCTAGCATTGCCATCTTTGTACAAGCACCATACACCTCCATAAACCTCTTTTAATTTCTTCACATAAGTTCTGTTGCTGTCTTCTGTTTGCATAATGTAGTTGTGATAAGAGTCAAACAAACATATAGCCCCTAGTCTCTGGCATCATGGGATGCCAAGAATCTCTAGGTTCCTGCCTGACTCTACTGCCAGTGAGAGAGAGGGCTCTGACAGTAGTGGTGCCTGCCCCTCCCACAACCTTTATGTTTTAAGTGGTCGGGGCCTGAACATGCAGGAGGACAATGGGCATGCACAGGATAGACTGAATTGGAGGGAACAGCACTTAGTCAGTGGATTGAATGAGAGCACATGAATCTGCTGGAGGAAACCATGGAAAAATCTGTGGGGCCGACTTATGGACAGGGGATTGTGGTTATGGTGTATTACATGTGATGGCTTTAGAATTGATGTTAGAGAATGAGGCCTTTTCTGTCTGGTTTTGGTGCTACCATGGTAAAGCGAAAAACAACGAACAAGCGTGAAAAAAATTTGCCTGCCGTTTCTCGCATTAGCAGGGTAGTGCTGGGTAAAGTCAAAGAAGAGGCATCATTCACTCCCATCCATTCTCTACCTGTCATGTGTAATGCACCGAAACCACAGTCCCCAATGTGCAACCAGGCCTCACAATCTTAAACTGGTTTCCTTTGGCTGCTTCGTATGCCTAAGTTCAGTCCATTAACAACACACAGCCCCCTCACAGCACATCACTTCAATTCGCTTTTATCCATGCACACCTTTCGCCTTCCTGCATGTTCAGACCCTGAACATTCAAAATTTTCCGTCATCTTATCTCCAGTTCAGTCTTTCATAACTGGTTGTCCGTCCCACTTCTGACGTATATCTTCCTTGTCAACCTCTCCTCACTCCTTCTCTCCATATATTCAAACCATTTCAGAAGAACAGTCTAAAGCTGTCTCACCCACACTCTTCTTACCAGACCGCTGTCCTTTCCCTATAACTTATTATTTATTCAATCTGCTTCATTACACCACATCGTTTGTTAAAGATAACCTAAGTTTCCTGTAATTGGGAAGATGAAACATTTAGACAAAACATTATGAGAAGAATAACTGCAGTGAAGCGGTGCATAGTGTTGTTATTAATATGCGTATAACCTTTCAAAGAATGGCAACAATCCAGAATGAAGTGATAGCAATGAAGGAACAAACAGGATGGTACAGAAATCAGTGAAACACTCACTCTTACAGATGTTAAGGTACTGATGATTGCAGATTTCAATTATAGAGAGAGATACTGGAAGAAATTTGATTCTTATGGTGAAAGGGCATCTCGGAGATACAAGTTCGTGGAGTGTGTACAGGAAACTTTCCTTTACAGACATATCATTCAGTATATTATCTTCACGAATGCTAGCATGAGGATATTACATACGATACTCTGATTAGAAGTGATTAGGTAATGCTCAGATTAACTTTATGGTCAACTAGGACATTAAAAGAGCAGATGTGAGACAAGACTTAAAGAGATGATATAATTGTGGAAAGTACACAAACATCAAAAATTTTTCTGGCAACATATGTTAGAAATTGAGTTCAGTAGTGAGGAACCAGGGCTTTAAAGTGAGAGGCTCTGCAAATTTGCAGTGAAGGAGTACAGACATAGCTGCCTCAAGCCCCAAATACAGAGGGCATATTAAGAAAGAGGAAAGAATGGTTAAATAAAAGATGTTAAAAATTAAAGATACAGACAACATTCCAGCCAGCCAGATTTTTCAAAGAATAAAAGAGCAAGGTATGAGTGTAGCTGGATGAGAAAGGAGGAAACAAGAAATTTTTAAAGAATATTGTGGACAGGGTAAGAGAAGATAAGATCCTAAACTTTTTCATAGATTCATCAGGAGTTAGTTGTCTGTTAAGGAGCAGCTAATCAAGCTTAAGGGCTTCAGAGAGAAGAACTGTAGAGGATGACGTAAGGATATGTGAGAAAATGGATAAACAAATTCAAAAATGTTTTCAGGGTTATGGAATAGGGAGGAGGTTTTGGGAAGAACTGTAGAGGATGATGAAAGGATATGTGAGAAACTAGATAACAAATTCAGAAATGTTTTCAGTGGTATGGAATAGGAGAAGGTTTTGGAAATCATTGAGATATCTAGAAGTCCCAGCAATGCTGGATGGATGCGAGTAGTGAATGTACAGAGGGTGAATGTGTTAGAAATGAAATGTTTAAAGCAACATATGGTGTGAGGAGGCCGATTGAGTGTGTAATAGAATAAGAGAGAGGGTTGGTAACAAAAATAGTATGGCTGAGAGAGCTTAAAAGGGTATGCTGAAATAGTTTAAACATATCGAAAGAATGAGTGAGGAGAGGTAGTCAAAGAGGAGATATGTATCAGAAGGAGGGAACAAGGGTAATGGGGAAACTAAATTGGCAGTGGAAGTATGGAGTGAAAAAGATTTTGAGTGCATGGAGCCTGAACGTGCTGGAGGGTGAAAGGTGTGTACCAAAAACGGTGAACTGCAGTGTTGTTGTATACACAGGGTGACATACTGTCAGTGGACTGAACCAGAGTGTATGAAGTGGTGGGGGAAACCATGGAAAGGTCTTGGGGCCTGGTTATGTATAGAAGGCTGACAGCTGGAGTATGGACACAAACTAATGATTTTTTTTTTCTTCATTATTATTATTATTATTATTATTATTATTATTATTATTATACTTGATCGCTGTTTCCCCCATTAGCAAGGTAGCGCCAGGAAACAGACAAAGAAGATCCATCCACTCACATACACACGTATATACATACCAACATATACATATATACATACATGTATATACACATGCATATACACATATACACATGTACATATTTATACTTGCTTGCCTCCATCCATTCCTGACCCCTTCATCCCCACAGGAAATAACATCACTACCCTGTGTCATCAAGATGCACCAGGAGACAGATGAGAAAGGCCACATTCGCTCACACTCAGTCTCTAGCTGTCATATGTAATGCACCGAAACCACATCTCCCTATCCACATCCAGGCCCCACAGACCTTTCCATGGTTTACCCTAAATATTTCACATGCCCTGGTTCAGTCCACTGACAGCATGTCGACCCCAGTATACCACATTGTTCCATTTCACTCTATTCCGTGCATGCCTTTCACCCTCCTGCATGTTCAGGCCCTGGCTGCTCAAAATCCTTTTCACTCCATCCTTCCACCTCCAATTTGGTCTCCTGCTTCTCCTTGTTCCCTCGACCTCTGAAAGATATGTCTTCTTTGTCGACCTTTCTTCACTCATTCGTTCCATATGTCCAAACCATTTCAACACACTCTTCTGCTCTCTCCACCACACTCTTTATTACCACACATCTCCCTTACCCTTACATTATTTACTCGATCAAACCATCTCTTACCGCGTGTTTTCCTTAAACATTTCATTTCCAGCAGATCCACCCTCCTCTCTACAACTCTATCTATAGCCTGTGCCTCGCAACCATATGATATTGTTGGAACTGAACTACTAATCCTTCAAACATACCCATTTTTGCTTTCCGAGATAATGTTCTCTCCTTCCACACATTCTTCTTCGCTCCCAAAACCTTCATCCCCTCCCCCACCCTATGATCTTTCCGCTTCCATGGATCCATTTTGTGCTAAGTCCACTCCCAGATATCGAAAACACTTCACTTCCTCCAATTTTTCCCCATTGAAACTCACTCCCCAACTAACTCGTTCCCCAACCCTGCTGAACCTAATAACCATGCTCTTTTTTACATTTACTCTCAACTTTCTCCTTTCACACAGTTTTCCAAACTCAGTCATCAACTTCCGCAGTTTCTCACTCGAATCAGACACCAGTGCTGTATCATTGGCAAACAACAATTGACTCACTTCCCAGACCCTCTCATTCCTAACAGACTGCATACTCACCCTTGTCTCCAAAACTCTTGCATTTAACTTCCTAACCACTCAATCCATAAAAAAATTAAACAACCGTTGGGACATCACACACCCCTGCTGCAGACCGACCTTTACTGGTGACCAGTCACTCTCCTCTTTTCCTACTCGTACACATGCCTCACACCCTTGATTAAAACTTCTCACTGATTCCAGCTGTTTACTTCCCTTACCATATATTCTTAAGATCTACAAAGCCTCTCTGTCAACCCTATCATATGCCTTCTCCAGATCCATAAATACTACATATAAATCTATCTGTTTTTTAAGTATTTCTTACATACATACTTCAAAGCAAACACCTGATGCATGCATCCTCTACCACTTCTAAAACCACACTGCTCCTCCCTAATCTGATGCTCTGTACATGCCTTCAGTCTCTCAGTCAATACCCTTCCGTACAATTTTCCAGGAATACTCAGCAAACTTATACCTTTATAATTTGAACACTCACCTTTATCCCCTTTGCCTTTGTACACTGGCATTATATATGCATTCCACCAATCCACAGGCACTTCACCACAACCCATACATACACTGAATATTCTTACCAACAAATCAAAAACACAGTTACCCCCTTTCTTAATAAATCAACTGCAATACCATCCAATCCTGCTGCCTTGCTGGATTTCATCTTCTTCAAGGCTTTCACCACATCCTCTCTCTCCACCGTACCATTCTCCCTGACTCTCTCACTTTGCACCCCACCCCAACCAATACACCCTACATCCGCCACTCTATCGTCAAACACATTCAACAATCCTTGAAAATACTCACTCCATCTCCTACACACTCCATCACTCCCTGTTATCACTTCCCCCTTTGCCCCCTTCACCGATGTTCCCATTTGTTCTCTTGTCCTACACATATTATTTACCTCCTTCCAAAACATCTTTTTATTCTCCCTAAAGTTTAACGATATTGTCTCTCCCCAACTCTCATTTGCCCTCTTTTTCAACCTTTGCACCTTCCTCTTGACCTGCCGTTTTCTCTTATACATCTCCCAGTCATT
>JAYMFT010012658.1:0-16797 GCA_038088735.1 Panulirus argus | reverse complement strand
ATTAAGTTCCTGGACATCACTGCCTGATAAATTCAATTGCATGAAGAAAGTAGCTTTTGCATTGCTATCAGCATTTGGATCTACATATCAATGTGAGCAGATATTTTCACACATGAAGCACATCCTCAACCCCCATCGAAGCAAGCTAACAGCGGATCATTCTGAGCTCTGAGGGTTGTGTGAAGCTCAAGGTGTCAAGATATTCACCTGAAAATTCAAATTTGACCAAAGGGAAGCAAGGGCAAGGATCGCATTACTATGGTGAGTATAAATTTAAAATTGAAAAAAAAAAGAATGTATTTTTAGTTACAAAGAATACTGAATGCTACTAAAAATGTTACATTTATGTTATGCATGTGCAAGAAAATACATACTGTATAATTATGATTTCAATTTGCATAAGCTATATAGTGCTGAAAAAAATAACACCTGGCACGCATAGTAAAAAAGAAACATTAATTATAAACTGGCACACTATGTTCAAAAGGTTGCCGACCCCTGGTCTACAATATGGATACAGAAAGCAGGCACGTCTGGTCCACAAAAACGACACAACCATCAGTCAGGTCTGGTCCACAATAAGAACACACCCACCTATCAGGTCTAATTTACAATAAAGACACTCCCATCAGTCAGGTCTGGTCCACAATAAGGAAACTTCCATCAGAAAGTAATCATTATTCAGGTCCGGTCCAAAATGTAGATACCCATACCAGTCAGGTCTGATTCAAAATAAAGACATTCCCATCAGTGAGGTCTGGAACAAAAAATTAACGCATCCATCAGTAAGGTCTGGTCCATAATAAGGACAAACCCATGAGTCAGGTCCGGTCCACAATAAGGACACACATAAAAATCAGGTCATCTCCAAAATATGGACACCTTCATCGGTCATGTCTGGTCCATAACACGGACACACCCATCTGTCATGTCTAGTCTACAAGGACACATCCATCACTTAAATCTGGTCCAAAACAGGGACACCCAGAAGTCAGGTCTGGTCCAATATAAAGGACTCACTCAACAGTAAGCTCTGACTTGCAATGAGAACACCCTATCATACGGTTTGGTCCACAATAAGGACACATGCATCAGTCAGGTATGGTCCATAGTAAGGACACACCCATCAGGAAAATCTGGCCCACGAAACGGACACTCCCATCGATCAGGTCTGGTCCACTATAAAGACACTCCCATCGGTCAGGTCCATTCACATCAAAGACACCCATCAGTCAGGTCTGGTCCTCAATAAGGACACACCAATCAGTCAGGTCTAGTCCACAGTATGGACACTACTATCAGTCAGGTCTGGTCCATATGAAGGACACACCTATCAGTTAAGTCAGATGCACAATATGGACATTCCTGTCAGTCAGTTCCGGTCTACAACAATGACACGTGCATAAGTCAAATGTGGTCCACAACAAGGACACACTCATCAGTCAAGTCTGGTTTACAATATGGACATACCTATTAGTCATGTCTTTTCCAAAATAAGGACACTCCAATCAGTCAAGTTTGGTCCACAATAAGAACACATCCATTAGTCAAGTTTGGTCCATAATAAGAACATATCAATCAGTAGATTTTGGTTCATAATAGAAACACTCCCTTTAGTAATGTGTTGCCCACAATATGGACACCCCTACCAGTCAGGTCTTGTTAACAAAAAAAGACACTTCCATCTGCTAGGTCCGATCCACAATCAATACACACCCAATATTTAGGTCTTTTCCAAATAAGGAAATCCCTAGCAGTCAAGTCCGGGTCCACAATAAGGTCACACCCATCTGTCAGGTCTGGTCCAAAACAGGGGCACACCTATCAATCAAGTCTGGTCATCATCAAGGACATACCCATCAGTCAGGCTTGGTTCATAACAAAGACACACCCATCACTAAGGCCTGGTCTACAGTGCGAACACCCCATCAGTACGATCCGTTCCATAAGAAAGACATACACATCACTAAGGTCTGGTTTACAGCACAGACACACCCATCAGTAATGTTTGGTCCGCAGTAAGAACACTTCAGTCAGTCATGTCCGGTCCATAATAAGGACACACCAATCAGTCAGGTCTCTTCCTAGATAAGGACAAACCCATCGGCCGTGTCCGGTCTACAATAAGGGCATCCACATCAGTCAAGTCTGATCCAGAATAGAAACACGCACATCAGTAAGGTTTGGTCCACAATAAGGACACCTCCTTCAGCAAAGTCTGTTCCCCAACATGGACACATCCATCAGTCAGGTCTGGCCCACAGCAAGGACACAACCATTAGTCAGGTTTGCTTCACAATACGGACACACCCTTCAGTCAGGTCTGCTCCACAATAAGGACACACCCATCAGTCAGATCTACTCCACGTTACGGACAAACTCTTCAGTCAGGTCTGCTCCACAATAAGAACATTCCCATTAACGAGGTCCGGTCCACAATAAGGACGCACCCATCAGTCAAATGTGGCCCACTATAAGGATACACGCATGAGGCAGGTCTGGTCCACAGCAAGGACATAACCATCATTCAGGTCTGGTCCAAAATAAGGATACTCCATCTGTCAGGTCTAATTCACGATAAAGACACTTCCATCAGTTAGGCCTGCCCCACAATAAGAACATTTCTCTCAGTTATGTCTGGTCCACAATGAGGATATTTCCATCAGTTGGGTCTGGTGCACAACAAACCGATCATTAGTCAGGTCCGGTCCAGAATATGGACACCTATACCAGTCAAGTATGCTTCACAATAAAGACACTCCCATCAGTCGGGTCTAGTACACAAAAAGGACAAGTCCATAGTAAAGTCTGGTCCAAAATAAGGGCATACCCATGAATGAAGTCTGTTTCACAATAAGGACACATCCAGCAGTTAGATCTGGTCCAAAACAAGGACACTTCCATCAGTCAGGTTTGGTCCACAATCAGGACACTTCCATCAGCCAAATCCAGTCCATAATAAATACATACCCATCAATCAGTTCGGGTCTTCAATAAGGACACTCCAATCAGTCAGGTATAATCCACAGTATAGACAAACCCATCAGGAAGGTATGGTCCACAATAAGGACACAACTATCAGTCAGGTCTGGTCCACAACAAGGACACACTCATAAGTCAAGTCTGGTCCACAACAAGGACACCCATCAGTCATGTCTGGTCCACAGTAAGGACAATCCCATCTGTCAGGTCTAATTTACAGTAAGGACACTTTCATCAGTCAGGTCTGTAACACAATAAGGACATTTCCATCAGTTACTTCTGGTCCAAAATAAGGACACATCCATCAGTCAAGTATGGCCCACAATAAGAACACACACACATGAGGCAGGTCTGGTCCATAACAAGAACATAACCATCAGTCAGTTCTGGCTCATGAATATGGACAAATCAATCAGTCAGGTCTGTTCCAAAATAATGACATCCCAATCAGTCAGGTCTGGTCCACAATAAGTAAAATCCCATCTGTCAGGTCGAATTTACAATAAAGACTCCTCCATCAGTTAGGTCTGGCCCCCACTGAGGACATTTCCATCAGTTATGTCTTGTCCACAATAAGGACATTTCCATCAATTAGGTCTGGTCCAAAACAAAGCGATTGTTCGTCAGATCTAGGCCAGAATATGGACACCCATACCAGTCAGGTCTGGTTCACAATAAAGACACTCCCATGAGTCAATTCTAGTGCACGAAAAGGACACATCCATAGTAAAGTCTGGTCCAAAATAAAGGCATACCCATCACTGAGGTCTGGTCCACAATAAGGACATATCCATCGGTCAGGTTTGGTACACAATAATGACACACCAATCATCAGGTCTTGTCCACAATAAGAACACAATCATCAGTCAGCTGTGGTCCACAACATGGACACTTCCATCAGTCAGGTCTGGTCCACAATAAAGACACTCCCATCAGTCAGATCCGGTCCATATTGAAGACATACCCATCAGTCAGGTCGGGTCTTCAGTAAGGACACTCCTGTCGGTCAGGTCTGGTCCACAGTATGACCACACCCATTAGGAAGGCCTGGTCCACAAAAAGGACACAATCATCAGTCAGATCTCTGGTTCACAACAAGGACACTTCCAGCAGTCAGGTCTGGTCCACAACAAGGACACACCATCAGTCAGGTCTGGTCTACAATATGGACACCCTCACCAGTCAGGTCTGTTTCACACAAAGAAACCCCAATCTGTCAGGTCCGCTCCACAATAAACACACAACCAAATGTCGGTTGTTTTCCAAAATAAGGACACCCCATCAGTCAGGTCCGGTCCACAGTAAGGACACACCCAAAAGTCATGTCTTGTCCAAAATATGGACACTCCCGTCAATCAGGTCTTGTCCGTAAAAGGGACACACCCAAAAGTCAGGTCTTGTCCAAAATAAGGCCACACCCATCAGGCAGTTCTGGTCCATCATACGGACACACTCATCAGTCAAGTCTGCTCCACAGTAAGGACACTCCCATCAGCTAGGTCCGGTCCACAAAAACGACATACCCATCTGTCATATCTGGTTCATAACAAGGACTCATTCATCACTTAAGTCTTGTCCACAAGAAGGACAGACCCATCGGTAAGGTCTGGTCTACAAGATGGACACTCCCATCAGTCAGCTCTGTCCATATGAAAAGACATACCCATCAGTCAGGTCTGGTCCTCAATAAAGACACACCAATCAGTCAGGTCTGATTCACATTATGGACGCACCCGTCAGTAAAGTCTGGAAAATATTAAGGATATTCCCATCAGTCAGTTCTCGTCAACAATGACACCACAATCAGTGAGAACCTATCCATATTAAGGACATCCATTTGGCAGGTTTGATGCACAATAAGGTCATTCCGGTCAGTCACATCCGGTCTCCAACAAGGTCACTTCCATTAGTCAGGTCTGGTTTACAAGAAGGACGTACCCACCAGTCAGGTCCGGTTCACAATATGGACAAACCTATCAGTCAGGTCTGGTCCAAAATGTGGACATTCCCATTAGTCAAGTTTGGTCCACAATAAGAACACATCAATCAGTAGATTCTGTCCCACAGTAGAAAATCTCCCATCAGTCATGTGTGGTCCAAAATAAGGACACTCCCAGCAGTTAGGTCCGTGTCCACAAAAAGGACACACCCGAAAGTCAGCTCTTGTTCAAAATAAGGACACCCCCAGCAGCACGGTCCAGATCCACAAAGGGAACACTCCCATCTGTCAGGTCTGATCCACAACAAGGACATTTTCATCAGTAAGGTCTGGTCTACAATAAGAACAACCCATCAGTAAGGTCCGGTCATTAATAAAGACATGCGCATCAGTCAGGTCTGGTCCACAGTACGGACACACCCATCATTAACGTCTGGTACACAGTAAGGACACTCCAATCAGTCAGATTTGGTCCACAATGACACTACATCAGCCATGCCCGGTCCATAAATAGGACACACCTATCAGTCAAGTTTGGTACTCAATAAGGAAACCCATCAGCCATGTCCGGTCCACAATAAGGACACCCCATCAATCAAGTCTGGTGCACAATATAGACACACAAATTAATCAGGTCTGGTCCATAATAAAGACACCTCTTTCAGTAAGGTCTGTTCCGCAACAAGGACACACCTATCAGTCACGTCTGGTTCACAATCCGGACACACTTATCAGTCAGGTCTGCCCAAAAAATGGACATTTCCATCAGCCAGGTCCGAGCCACAATCAGGACACACCCATCAGTCGAGTATGGTTCTACAATGACACAAAAATCAGACAAGTCTGGTCTACAACAGGGGCACAATCATCAGTCAGGTCTGTTTCATAAATATGGATACACCCATCAGTTAGGTCTGGTCCAAAACAAGGACACTCCAATCAGTCAGGTTTGATTCTCAATAAGGACAATCCCATTGGTCAGGTCTAATTTACAATAAAGAAACTTCCATCAGTCAGGCCTGGTCCACAATCAGGACACTTCCATCAGTTAGGTCTGGTTTACAATATGGACACACTCATGAGTCAGCTCTGGTCCACAACAAGGACACTTTCAGCAGTCAGGTCTGGTCCACAATATGGACACTCCAATCAATCATGGCTGGTCCACAATATAGACACACATATCAATCAAGTCTGATCCACAATAAAGACACCTTCTTCAGCAAGGTCTGTTACACAACGAGGACACACTATCAGTCAGGTCTGGTCCACAACAAGGACATTTCCAGCGGTTTGGTCTGGTCCACAATAAGGACACTCCCATCAGTCAGGTCTGATCCACAATAAAGATATACCCATCAGTCAGGTCGGGTCTTCAATAAGGACACCCCCGTCAGTTAGGTCTGGTTCACAGTATGGACACACGTCAGTAAAGCCTGGTCCACAATAAGGACATTCCAATCAGTCAGGGCTGGACCACAATATAGACACACAGATCAATCAGGTCTGGTCCACAATAAAGACATCTCCTTGAGCAAGGTCTGTTTCGCAACAAGGACACTCAGGTCTGGTCCACAATACGGACACACTTATCAGTCAGGTTAGCTCCACAAAAGGACACTCCCATCAGCCAGGTCTGGGCCACAATAAGGATACACCCATCAGTCAAGTATGGTCAACAATAAGGATACAAAAATCAGGCTAGTCTGGTTCACAAAAAAGCAAAACCATCACTTAGGTCTGGTTCATGAATATGGACACACCCATCAGTCAGGTCTGGTCCAAAATAAGGACACTCCAATCAGTCAGGTCTGATTCACAATAAGGACAATCACTCAGGTGTAATTTACATTAAAGACAATCCCATCAGTCAGGTCTGGTCCACAATAAGGACACTTCCATCAGTTAGGTCTGGTTCACAATATGGACACAATCATCAGTCATATCTCTTCCACAACAAGGACACTCCCATCAGTCAGGCCCGATCCATAATAAATATATACCAATCATTCAGGTCGGGTCTTCAGGAAGGATACTCCCTTCAGTCAGGTCTGGTTCACAGTATGGACATGCCTATCAGTACTGCCTAGTCCACAATAAGGACACTCCAATCAGTCAGGGCTGGTCCACAGTATAGACACACATATCAATCAGGTCTGGTCCGCAATAAAGACACCTTCTTCAGCAAGGTCTGTTACACAACAAGGACACACCATCAGTCAGGTCTGGTCCACAGTAAGGACACTCGTACTAGTTAGGTCTGGTCCATAATAGGGACACACCCATATGTTATATCTGGTCCACAACAAGACACATCCATCAGTTAAGTTTGGTCCATAACATGTACATACCCAGCAGTCATGTCCACAACAAGTTCCATAATATGAAGACATCCCTCAGTCAAGTTTGGTCCACAGTAAGAAAACATCCCTCAGTAAATTATGGTCCACAGTAGGAACACTCCCATCAGTCATGTCTGGTTCAAAAGAAAGACACCCTCATCAGTCAGGTCTGCTGCTCAATAAGGACACTCCCATCAGGCAGGTCCAGTCCAGAATAAGAAATCACTCATCAGTCAAGTCTGCTCCATAATAAGGACACAACCCTCAGTCAAGTATTGTCTACATTAAGGACGAACACATCAGACAGGTCTGGTTCATAACAAGGACACACCCATCAGTAAGGTCCAGTTTACATTAAGAAAATCCCATCAGTAAGGTTTGGTCCAAAATAAGGACCCTCCCATCATTCAGGTCTGATCCTCAATAATGACACACCCCTCAGTCAGGTCAGGTCCATAATAGATACATTCCCATCAGTCAGGCCTGGTCCTCAATGAGGACCTCCCATCAGTCAGGTCTGGACACAGAATAAACGCACCCATCAGCAAAATCTGGTCCACAATAAGGACACTGCCATTAGTCAGTTCCGGTCCATAACAAAGACATACCCACCATTCAGGTCTCCTCAGTAAGGACACTCTTATCAGTTATGTCCGGTCCACAACAAGGATACCTCCATAAGTTAGGTCTGGTCCACAACAAGGACACACCCATCAGTCAGGCCTGGTTCACAATATGGACACACCCATCAGTCAGGTCTGGTCCAAAATAAGGACACTCCCATCAGTCAAGTTTGGCCCACAATGAAAACACATCCATCAGTCAAATTTGGTCCGCAATAAGACCACCTCCATCAGTAGGTTCTGGTCCACAATAGGAACGCTGCTATCAGTCATATCTAGTCCACTATAAAGACACACCCATCAGTCATGTTTTCTTCACAATATGGACACACCCATCAGTCAGGTCTGGTCCACAAAATGGACACTCCTTCAGTCAGGTCCGTTCCAAAATGAGGATACACCCATCATACAAGTGTGGTCCACAGTAAGGACACAAACACATCAGGCAGGTCTGGTTTAGAACAACGATACACCCATCAGTCAGGACTTGTTCACAAATATGGAAAACCCATCAAACAGGATAAGCCCAAATTAAGGACATTCCCATCGGTCAGGTCAAATTGACAATAAAGACACTCCCATCAGTCAGTTCTGGTCTTCAATATGGACATATCGATCAGCGAGGTCTGGTCCACAATAAGGACACATCCATCAGTCAGGGCTGGTACCTTTGGACACACATATCACCAGGTTTGGTCCACAAAAAGGACGCGATCGTCAGTCAGGTCTGGTCCACACGAAGGACACGATCATCAGTCAGGTCCGGTTCACAGTAAGGACACTTCCGTAAGTCACGTCAGGTCCACAACAAGGACGCACCCATCAGTCAGGTCTAGTCTACAATACAGACACACTCATCAGTCATGTCTAGACCACAAGGACACCCCCCTCGAACAGGTATGGTTTACAATAAAGACAAGCCCACCAGTCAGGTCCGGTCCACAGTACAAACACACCCATCAGTAAGGTCTGATCCTCAATAGGGTCACACCCATCCATATGGTCTAGTCCACAATAAGGACGCAACCATCAGTCTGGTCTGGTCCACAATAAGGACACTCTCGTCAGTCTGGTCTGGTCCAAAGTGAGGACACTCCCATCAGTCAGGTCTAGACCACAATAAGGACACTACCATCAGTCAGGTCTGGTTCATAATAAGGACACACCCATCAGTAAGGTGTGGTCCACGATAAGGAAATTCCCTTCAGTCACTTCTGGTCCTCAAAAGGATACGCCCATCAGTAAAGTCTGGTCCACAATAAGTACACTTCCATCAGTCATGTCTGGTCCAAAATATGGACACTCCCTTCACTAAGGCCTGGTCTTCAATGAGGACACATCCAACAGTAAGGTTTCGTCCACAATAAAGTTCCTCCCATCAGTCAGGTCTGGTCCTCAATAGGGACACACCAGTCAGTAAGGTCTGGTCCACAAGGACACAACTATCAGTAAGGTGGTGTCCAGAATAAGGACACTCCTATTAGTAAGGTTTTGCTCTCATTAAGTACACATCCATCAGGAAGGTCTGGTCCTCATAAAGGACACACCTGTTAGGAATATCTGGTTATCTGGTCCATAATAAGGACGCACCCATCAGTCAGTTCTGGTGCACAATAAGGACACACCCATCTGTATAGTCTGATCCTCAATAAGGACACTCCCATCATTAAGGTCTGGTCCTCATTAAGGACACACACGTAAGTCAGGTATGGTTCACAATAAAGACACACCCATCAGTCAGGTCAGATCCACAATAAGGACTCTCCTATCAGACAGGTCTTTTCCACAATACGGACACTACCATCAGTCAGGTCTGGTCCACAAGGACCCTCCTATCAGTCAGGTCCGGCCCATAATAAGGACACACCCATCACTAAAGCCTGGTCTACAACATGGAAACTCCCATCAGTAAGGTATGTTCCACAGAAAGGACACACGCATCAGTAAAGTGTAGTTCACAATGAGGACACTATCATCAGAAAGGTCTGGTCCACAATGTGGACACTAACATAAGTTAGGTCTGGTCCACAATAAGGACACTCCCATCAGTCAGGTGTGGCTTACAATAAGGATACTCCCATCACTAAGGTCTGGTCCTCAATAAGAACACATCCATCAGTAAGGTCTGGTCTTCAATTGGGACACACCCGTCAGTAAGATCTGGTCCACAGTAAGGACACACCCATCAGTAAGGAGTGGTCCACAATAAGAACACTCCCATCAGTAAGGTCTTGTCTTCAGTAAGGACACTCCCATCAGTAAGGTGTGGTCCAAAATAAGGACACTCCTGTCAGTAAGGTCTAATCCTCAATAAGGACACACCCATCCATAAGGTCTGGTCCACAATAAGGACGCACCCATCAGTCTGGTCTGGTCCACAAAAAGGACACTCCCGTCAGTCTGGTCTGGTCCAAAATAAGGACACTCCCATCAGTCAGGTCTAGACCACAATAAGGACACACACAATAGTAAGGTCTGGTCCACAATAAGGACACACCCATCAATAAGGTCTGGTCCACAGTAAGGATGTACCCATTTGTCTGGTCTGGTCCACAATAAGGACACTCCCGTCAGTCTGGTCTGGTCCACAATAAGGACATTCCCATCAGTCAAGTCTAGACCACAATAAGGACACACACATCAGTAAGATCTGGTCCACAAAAAGGACATTCCCATCAGTCAAGTCTAGACCACAATAAGGACACACACATCAGTAAGGTCTGGTCCACAATAAGGACACTCCCATCAGCAAGTTCTGGTTCACAATATAGACATTATCATCAGTCACGTCTGGTTCACGTTAAGGACACTCCCATCACTCAGGTCTGGACCACAGTAAGGACGCTCCCATCAATCAGGTCTGGCTCACGATAAGGACGCTCCCATCAGTCAGGTATTTTCCACAATAAGGACACTACCATCAGTCAGGTCTGGACCACAGTAAGGACACTTCCGTCAGTCAGATCTGGTCTACGATAAGAACTCTACCATCAGTCAAGTCCAGTCCATAAAAAGCACACACCCATCAGTCAGGTCTGGTTCACAGTGAGACCACTCCCATCAGCCAGGTCTGGTTCACAATAAGGATACTCCCATCAGTCAGGTGTGGTTCACAATAAGGATACTCCTATCACTAATTTCTGGTCCTCAGTAAGGACATATCCATCAGAAAGGTGTGGTCCACACTAAGGACACTTTCATCAGTAAGGTCTTGTCCTTAATAAGGACACTCCCATCTGTAAGATATGGTCCAATATAAGGACACTCCCATCAGTCAGGTCTGATCCTCAATAGGGACACACCTTTCAGGAAGGTCTGGTGAACAATAAGGATACACCCATCAATAAAGTCTGGCCCACAATAAGGACACTCCCATCAGTCAAGTCTTGACCATAATAAGAATATTCCCATCAGTCAGTTGTGGTTCACGATAAAGACACTCCCATCAGTCAGGTCCGCGATAAGGACACTCCAATCAGTAAGGTCAGGCCCATAATAAGTACAAACCCATCACTAAGGTCTGGTCTAAAACAAGGAAACTCCCATGAGTCAGGTCTGCTTGACAGTAAGGACACACCCATCAATAAAGTCTGGCCCATAAAAAGGACACTCCCATCACTCAGGTCTGGACCACAATAAGGACACTCCCATCAGTCACGTGTGGGCCACAATAAAGACACTCCCATCAGTCAGGTGTGGTTCACAATAAGGATACTCCCATCAGTGAGGTCAGGTCCACAATAAGGACGCTCCCATCAGTCAGGTTAGGTCCACGACAAAGTAATATCATTTGTAAATCAAACTCATGTAAGAAAGGTACCATCTTGATCTAGGTGCCTGGTTATTCCAGTATTTTCGGCAATGAACAGGAAGACCGGTTGGAAGTCGTTCCGATCCCTCGGGAGCTGAGGTCCTGCCTTCCCCTGGGAAAGAAATCAATGTTTCTTCCGTGGCAGAGTCAGTGGACCAGCCTGAACCATCACAAGGAAATTCAAGCCGGAAGAACCGGACTGGAGGACCTCATACAGGAGGAACAGAAGGGAGGAAGTCGTTCTAGCTCGTCTATGACTCAACTCTACATACAGCACTCACCTACGGCCGTTAATCAACAAAACCTCTCCACCAAGATGTGAGACATGTCAAACAATCTTCACCATAGAACACCTTCTCCTGCCCTGCAAGAAACACCATAAAGAAAGGAAGAAATTAGCAAACTATTTTCGAAGTAAGAAAATAAACCTCACCATCTACAATCTTCTTGGTGACAATGCTAACATAATAAACTAACTGATTGTTTTACTCAAGGAAACGGAAATATTGAAGATGATATAAGGTGGTTCGTTCGCCGGTCGACTCTGTGCCGGAGTTGGCTTCGGGGTGTTACTGCTCCTGCTTCGGGCTGGCTGTGTGTGGTGGGCAGAGCTACTATTTGCTCATTACGCTGGTGGCCTGCAGCAGGGGTGGTTCGGCTTAGAGCTGGTTCCGTTATGTTGTCGAGCTGACGAATTACCCATGTTAAATATTTCAGAACTTCTGTATGTACTGCATGCCATGGTGAAGGCCTCTGTCTAATCTATCCCGTCTCTTCGCAGGCCTTCCGGCAGCTGCACCAGTGGGTGCTGTGCCCACTGGGTGGTGTTTGCTGCCACCTTGACATATTACCCACTTGCCAACTTTAAATTCCAATATCAATATTTTGTTTTTCTCTTAAATTTCATCATCTATATTATGTTATCATTTTTTCCCAATAGGTTTAGTTAGGGCTTCATTATATATAAGGACTTTGTCAAAAATCAATAAGGGTTGCAGACCTAATGACCTTCCTCATAGGTTGTTGGTCGTTAAACCCAAAAAAACAACCAACTTGCAGAAATAAATGAACAACTGACCTTATTTTCGCCAAAATCATAAACAATGATATAAGCAAAAATGTTTTTACGACTATCATATTGCTGCCTAAGTCTAACTTCCTTTCAAGATGACGCAGTTGCATTTTCTTTGATGATATATGGTTTTCGTTCTGTATGAGCTAGGTGCCTGTCATGTATGAGCTAGGTGCCTGTCATGTATGAGCTATGGTGCCTGTCATGTATGAGCTATGGTCTTGTCATGTATGAGCTATGGTCCTGTCATGTATGAGCTATGGTGCCTGTCATGTATAAGCTATGGTGCCTGTCATGTATGAGCTATGGTGCCTGTCTTGTATGAGCTATAGTGCGTCATATACGAGATTTCTTCCAGCCGCCCTGTTAGGTTTCTTGTGGCGTAAGATAAAGAATCATACATCATGTGGGGAGTCAGATGCTGGCGCAGAGGTTTGGGATGACATGTGCTGTATCCAGCCACGACCATGGCAGGAGTACTGAAGCGGCTGATATCCTCACTATGTCCATACCAGATGTAATTCTCAGTGATCATCCGTGTGTGTGTGTCTTGCCTGTATTTCTTGCTTCTCCTAACTCGTCGTGCTTTTAAACCATGGCATCATCAAGTAGCTTTCTGACCTGCTCCTCTTCCTTCACCTTCACCTTGTTAAGAAAATATTCTTCTTCCAGCACGAAGATTATCACTGACTTTTATGTTTTAACTTTATATGTTTCTTTGACTGTTCTGTTTCTGACTGATTGAGCTACCCTCTCGATGGCTTTTTTCAACATGTACTCTGCCTAGCTGATTCATATTCCTCTCACCTTTGTTCCACTTTTCCCCTCTCTGCTTCAAGGCTTCCTCCTCAACCTCAGAATTGTCTCTTTAAGGTCAAGTTCCTCATTTTCTTCATTATTCATAGTTCTTTTGATATCCGGCAGACTGCTTTCCTTATCTATCACATCTATCCATACCCCTGTTATAAGGAACTATCCCATTTACCGTACCACTGTTATAACGATCGTGTACCACCAGAAAATCTTTTAAGCTTCGCATCTGCTAATAAGCTTTCTGTCACTTCTCGTGACCGTTTGCAATATACTCGACTTTCTCTTCATGTTTACATATTTCAAACATAAACCGTTTCACTACAAATACAACCTCTCCACTGACATCTTGCCCTTACTTAGACACCCCATAAGAATTTCCTACTTCACAATCATTACCAAACATCCTTGGAGCTTGAACTATCTTATTCTATCTACCATCCATAGGTTTCGGTGCCTTTCTTAACTTAAGATTGTATTTGACGTTAGGCAATACAGCAGTTTGGGTAACCTAGTCAATACCTTACTTTATTTTGTTTATTCCAGTTTGCAGCTCGGGTGTTATTTCCACTTTACTACTTCCTATGGGTCAGAATTTTCAACCTAATTTCAGTTGATCATATTACAATGAGTGCTTCTTGGATGGCTTGTAATAAATACAGTGGTTTAGAATAAACTGGGTTGTGTATGGAATATATTGAAAGGGTCGCTATCGAGCAGCGGCCTGCACCACTCCCAGCAGTTACCCTTACTTCTAGTTACGTTCCCTCTTCCCCTTTAGTCTTCAGTGTTTCACAAGCTCTCCTGGGACTCCTTCCAGTCCTCCTCTCTCTCTTTTCACTCGCACAATAGTTGTAAGTTGCCAGATACGTTTCTTGAAACAGTACCTTCAGTGGTGTATGTAGCCAGATACAACTAGCAATGATTTTCACAGTTTTCATTTTTTGCTTAGTTGACAAAGAAAAACATAAATAAAATATGAAAAAATCTATTTGACTAGTGTTAACCTATAATTTTCTTATCTTTAACATCATATGAATATCAAAAGACAAATAAGGTGTCTCAAGTATAACACAGCTTAAAACTAACATGCAAGTTACGGGAAGTGAATATTTATGAATAAAAGGCTCAGTCCGTGAGATAAATTTCAGCTTACTCTTTTTGAGGTTCTCTGTAATCTTTCGTACGCTAGCAGCAGCCTGATCTAGGGTCATCTCCAGCGAACTGTGGGACTCATTTAGCCCTTGAATATGGTTATCTAGATGTTCAACGTGATGCAACACATCCTGCAAGTCTTTCATCTGTATGGAAGAGAAATGTTCCTAGTCTAATGCAATGAAGCCAAAGATAATGGAAGCAGTAATTTGATCTTAGTAAGATATGGAATAAAGATTGCTTTCATATGGAAATACGTCATACTTTAAAATGAGTTTTTCACTGCATCTTCCATTCAGAAAGAAAACCATAACTCATTATAAGTTTCAATGATATAGAATGAAGGCCGTAATCCGTATATGGCATAGATATTTACACATTCTGGCAATAAATATACCTTACAGATATGTGGTAAAAGTTAACACTAGATATGCGCTAAAGATATATGGTATAAGCTATCATAAGATGTACCCTATAGATATATGGTATAAGCTATCATAAAGTGAACGCTATAGATATATGTTGTATGCTATTGATAAATCTACAAATATATGGTATAAGCTATCATAAGATATATTCCTCATACTACAGACATATGGTGTAAGCTGTCATAAGGTGTATCCTATAAATATATGGCATAATTCATCTTAAGGTATATGCTACAGATATATCGTATAAGCCACCACAAGACGTATGCAACAGATAAATGGTATGAATTATAATAAGATGTATGTGCAAGAGATCCATCTGGCATGCGAGAGGTGAGAGGTGGGCAGATTGGAAAAGGTAGTGAGTTGTGGGATGAAAAACTTGTGTTGTTAGTGAATGCGTATTGAGAGGCGTTTGGACGATACCTACAAGGAAGGAGTGCAAATGATTGGGAGAAGTTTAAGAGAAAGCGGCAGGAGGTCATGAGGAAGGTGCAGGGGTTGAAAAGAGGGCAAATGAGAGTTGGGATGAGAGATTATCATTAAACTTCAGTGAAGATATAAAGATGTTTTGGAAAAAGGTAAATATAATGTGCGACAGACAAGAGAACAAATAGGAACATCGGTGAAGAGGGCAAGGGAGGGAGGGGGGGAAGTGATAACAGGGAGCGATGGAGTGAGGAGGAGAAGGAGTATTCTGAAGGATTGTTGAATGTGTTTGATGACAGAGTGGCAGATGTAAGGTGTTTTGGTCGGGGTGATATGTGAAGTGAGAGTCACGGATAGTGGTTTGGTGAAGAGGTGATGAAATCATTACGTGAGAAGAAATGCGGCAAAGGCGGCAGGAGTGGATGGTACTACAGTCAAGTTTATTGGGAAAGACGGTGACTGTGTTGTTGATTGGATGGAAAGATTTTCAGTGTATGTATGGATCATGGTGAGGATGCCTAAGGACTGGCGGAATGCTTGCATTGTATAGTGCTATTGTACAAAGCCAGGGGGGGATAAAAGTAAATGTTCAAACGACAGCGGTATAAATTTGTTGAGTGTACCTGGTAAGTTGTATGAGAGGGTATTTACTGAAAGAGTGAAGGCATGCACAGAGCATCAGATTGGGGAGGAGCAGTGAGGTTTCAGTATTGGAAGAGGATAAGTGTATCAGGGGTTTACTTTAAAGAATATGTGTGAAAAATATCTAGAAAAGCAGATGGATTTGTATATGATGCTTATGGAACTAGAAAAGGCATATGATAGGGTTGATAGACATACTTTCTGGAAGCTCTTAAAAATGTGCGGTGTGGGAGGTAAGCTCCTAGAAGCAGCGAGAAGTTTTTATCAAGGGTGTAAGGTGTGTGTACGAGTAGGAGAGAGGAAAGTGAATGGCTCCAAGTGAAGGATGGTTTACGGCAGGGATGTGTGATTTCACCAGAATTGTTTAATTTGTTTATGGATGTGGTGGTTAGGGAGGTAAATGCAAGAGTTTTGGAGAGAGGGGCGAATATGCAGTGTTTGGAGGAAGAGAGGGCCTGGGAAATGAGTGATTTTGTTTGCTGATGATACATCCAATCTTTCTTGGAAACCCCACATTATGGGAATAGCTAAGGCTGCCTCCAAGAAGCTGGGTGTACTGTTTAG
>JAYMFT010012647.1:0-16797 GCA_038088735.1 Panulirus argus | reverse complement strand
TATATATATATATATATATATATATATATATATATATATAGGGCATTGTAGTGTGTGGTAACCGTGGGATGAGCCGGGGTGTTTGTGTATGTGTGTGTGTGTGTGTGTGTGTGTATGTGTGTGTTGATAGGTCGCCATGGTAACGAGAAAAGCGTCGCCAAGGGCATGGAACCCGTGTGTGTGTGTGTGTGTGTGTGTGTGTGTGTGTGTGTGTGTGTGAAGATTATAAGGCATCACTATTCATCACCGCGACCTCCTTCCTCTCGTCGCTAATTATTACCTCCTTTATTACTGTCACCTTCATGCCACACTAATTGGAGGCATTTTTTTTTTCTTCCAGGCCACACAGTGTACATTAGCACCCCCTTGAGCCGAGCACGACGCTACGATCCGACACTGGAGTACGTCGGTACGTCCTCCCATCACGAACGGTACGACCCGACGACTCGTGTACGACGAACAGAACCCCTGAGGACTACAGGCCTTCCTAGAGTAGGGAGGTACAACCCCCTGAACAAGACGGTACAACCCTTGACCGCGACTGTACGACTCCCTTGGGGTAGGATGACCCGGCCTCTGACCTGACCCTTTCGGGCCGTCATGCCCCCCCCCCCACCCCCACCCTCGAGAGGTCGTAGCGTCCTCCTTTAAGAGATTCAGGACATGAAGACGGAACGACGACAAGGCACGCTGCAGCCGTCGTTATTCAGCTGTTCTGAAAACCGCAGGTTTTGCTTGTGCATGTGTGACCCGACCCACACCTCCAGAGACCAGGTACAGTATACATGTCAAGACGATGCTCTACGTCAGATGTTTACTGTCTAAGGTGGTTATGGTGTTGTTTGGCAGGCCCCTCGAGAGAAGAAAACTGTAAGCTTTTGTTCCCTCCTTCAAGAGATATTTGGGAAACATAATTGTAAGGTTGATGAAGAGCTCATTATCTCAACAAATTGGGGAGGAATAAAAGTAGCATTGAGTTTTTCTTTAAGGAGGTGCGGTACTATGATACCCTCTGATGTTTATGAGAAGAAGACAATAGCTGAGGCGGGCCGGAGATAATCTCTGACAGAAGTATTAAAGCCAAGCCGCATTTTCCATGGAGTGACCACTTGCTCCATGCAGAAAGGTCTGGGAGTGACACATGGTGCGTAATTGCATTGCCTTTAAAGCAGTGAGCACCGTGTGGATCAGTTGAGAGAACCACGAATCACGCTTCGAACAGAAAACGAAACCCTCTCGTGTGATTTTGCGAATAATTTAAGTTCTGTGGGTGTAGAGATTGGGGGTGTGGAGTTACAACTTGTACCAGAACTGGAGGTAAGTCGTTGCTCTACTTAAGAAGTTGCTCCATCACTCATACCACCTTGCAGTGAGTAGTAAAATTCGGTGGATCATTCATTGGTAAATCGTAAAATCCAACCTTTTCACCCGAAAAGGTTATATAACCTTTACGTGACTCGCATAGCGTTACTTGGAAATTTAAGGACAGGTGATCACAATTACGACTAAGTATTAAGTATATGACACATTAAAGTTGAAAAAATATCAAACGAGGGCTTTTTTTCCCAAAGGGCTCTACCGTCTGTTCCTGACGCAACCTCACAAAGAGCGGGAATGGCAAACAGGTCTTAAAAAAAAAGCAGTGAAATAGAAATCCCGTCTACATTAACGCAATTAATCTTCCACTCTTCGATATCCCTTTATAAAAAAAGTGAGGCAGTCAGGAGCGTTCGGATGAACCCATGAAGATAAAGACAGCATTTTGTCCATATCGGTGATTGAGGGTGTGTTCAGGAGTGGCGGCATAGGGTAACGTACAGGGTGAACAGTGAGGGAGTGAACCTGAGAGAGAGGTTGTAACACTTGACAGATAGCCAGTGGTAAGCAGAGAAGCAGAGGGACAAGTGAGTAGGAATTACAGCATTAGTAGAGGCGAAACGTAAACAGGGAGCGGGGTCTAGAGGAGCGATATATCCAGGGGAATAGCGTTCAGAACAGCAGTGCAGCCAGGGAGTAGAGTCTAGAGTGGCAACAGGACTAGAGAGTAGAGTTTAGAGCAGTTAGAAAACCAGAGAATGCAGTACGGTGCAGCAATATAGTCAAGGAGTAGAGTTCAGAGCAGCACCCGGAGATGCAGTGGAAAACACAGCTTGTTAAGTAGCGAGTGAAGACGTGGGTGTGGTGGGAATGAAAACTAGCTAGTGAAGCAGTGACGGGGTTAAGAGTACGTGCACCAACCGAGAGCGGCTTACCTGCAGTGCACGATGATGGGACAAGAGCGGCCTCGGTACGACTTGTTCACTTTCCTGCAAAGCAACCAAACCAGTCACTGACTACCAGGTCAAGGAGGTGTCCGGCAGTACATGATGCTTGCGCCTACACGGCCAGAAACTCTGGCGGTAGTGAGCAAGGAAATGTTTTTGTAAATTATTATGTCAGTTAATACGAAAGAGATAGAGACGCATCAGTCCTCCATCCACAACACTACAGGGCTTCTGCTGTTGCAGCAAACAGGAATATATTTAACCGTATACCACGTCCACCAGGATTCCTTGTTGGCACAGCTCAGCAGACGTTAGTACACACCAAGTATTATATGAGCTTGGGTAGACTTTCCGACTTGCGGCCCGCATGTCGTGCTACATTAATTACGTCGATGTGACGATCTTTTACTTTATTATTTCGCTTTCGATGTGAAGGAGAGAATTGTGTTTGCCGCCATCGTTGGCCACAACTGGTCTCAAGTCGGACAGTCATGGCCAGAAACAGGCACCTAGCACAGTTTTAGCCTCTTGATCACGAAGGTTACGACCCTTGAACACGACGGGAACGACTCTAGGGTATGTCGGCGTGGCCTCTGACCTGGCTCTCAAAGATCAGTTCAAATCGTAACGTCTTCATACCAAAGGGTCGCGTTTGCAGGTCGTATCGTAGTGCTTAACGAACGTTCCGTCGTGCGCAATGATCATAAATCGTGTTCGACAGGTTCATTACTTATATCTAGACCTAAACAGTACCTTATAGAAATAGGAATTTAATTACACACATAAGCTAAGTACTGAGCTAAAAGTAATTCATGTCTGCTATATATTAAACATATACATATGTTTTCATATATTCTTCACTGTTGTTGGACGTGTGGAATGAGCTCCTGCCATATGTTTTGCAATTCTGTATATTCTTGACTCTGTGGTGTTTGAAATGTGACTTTTTTTCTTCTCTGACACACCAGACTACTTGTGGTAAGTTTGGCTCTGGCAGGATCACGTGGGTCGCATGGAAATTATTTTTGGAACGTCTTCACAAGTGCTCATGGAAACCAAGGCTGCGTCATCGGGATGTATTATCCTGGAAAATGGTTGGTTGAAAGAGCTTAAATGTTACATAGCTGGTGTCGTCAGGCTGGTGTTGTACTTGAGGTGGTGCTGCTGCAGCTCCGTCGCCAAGGAAAAATATGAAGTAGTATGATAGTTGGTGTTCCTCAAATGCTTTGCCTGGGACCTGAGGTTCCTCAGTAGATGCTGTAAGGAAACGTTATATGAGGGAGCTGCGATGTGGTTGTAAACCCCTCCTGGAGCCATGACCTTCGGGTATGATGGCCTGGTCTTCGGCCTAACCCTGGAGGATCAGGTCGAAGGCCAGGCCCATCGATCATACTGCATCAGTAACCTCCGTGGCATCAGCTGCGTTTGGTACCTAATATTTGCTGGAGCAGCAAATGGTAGACGAGTATCTACGCAACGAAGTATTCGGTGGATGAACTGCAGCAGTACTTCGGTCTTAACGTTGTTGCCCTTCCCCAGCAAGCGGGCTCCTTGTGGTAAGTCCAGTAGCTTGGCCAGTCTCTCCCTGGTGGTCGAGATCTTGTGCAGACCGTCGTATGGTATAGGAGTGTTTGTCCGCACACACCCATCACTTTTGTGACTATGCAATTCCCTTCAGCACATAATTGCAAAAATCACAAAAATGATGAGCGGGCAACGGGCGTCCTGGAGAGGTTCGGCGAGAGAGCTGGCACGGACGGACCAGTCTTCCTTGTGGGTCTCTTCTGCCTCGATGTTTTCCTTCCACCTCTTTCCTGTTTATCTTGTTCTCCCACTCACCCTATGTATTTCCTCATGTCTCACTTATACCACAGCCTACATTCCTGACATTGCCTTACCTCATAAACTACTATAGCCATGCGTACTTTGGGAAAATATAGTGTACGATGATGTCTTCCCGAAAATAAAGCTAAGATTTGGGCAAGAGGCGCCCTGTCCCATAGATCATTGTCTCTCCTTAAGCTAAAATATACGTCAGGAATCCTATAAATAAGAAATCTCTATTCGTGAAGAATTTTTCCCTAAGCAACAGCGTTTTTGAGGATAAGTACTGTGTCCGAGGCTTTCCCGCGAGTCCTCCTCACCTTCTGAACTCGAGGAGAGCCTTGGTGGAGGCGGGGGTGCCGGAGTCTGGCCAGGAGAGGAAGTGGAACTGGGTGACGGTGCGGGTCTCCCCCGTGCGGACGTTCTTCAGGTAGAAGGAGCGGACGAGGTAGTCGTCACACCAGATGTGTTCAGACACCAGGTGAACCTGTTGGGGATGGCCAAGGCCGAACTCACTATTAGCCACACAGTTAGTTAATCACTGACGATATGAACGACTGCTGAAGAGCAGCTTTCCATCAAGAATCGTATAAGACATGAACATGTGGTGATTACATAACAGTCCATCAGTATTTCTGGATAGTATCCCTTGAGGCATATGTTTAGACTGACCTCATATATGTGGTAGAGTTCGCTGCCTTCCTCGGGCCAGTAGCGGTAGCAGAGGGCGTGGCCGTTCTCGGTTAGTCGAGTGAGCATGACGATGACCACGCTGCCCTGCTCCCACACCAGCTGCCAGAAGTCCGCTGCCGTGGTCTCCAGGGGTCCCTGAGTGGCTATGTACGCCGGGTTGCGCGGGTCGTGGTCCGTCTGCATCCGCGGGAGGAGGGAGAGAGAGGCACAAGGGTGAGGCGGTCTGAGACTAGGAGCCTACCGAAGGGAAAAGGACCAGGTGCATGTCACGTTGGTTAAGGTTAAGGACTGCTATTCTATGGTGAAAGGCACATAACTGGGTGAAGTTATGGTACAAGAGAGCATGCGGTTCAGTCTCTCCAGTATACTCTGATGACTCGCATTGCGATCGACTTAAAGAGGGAGTACAGTTGCAGTCCGACAGAAATACATGGGCAAAACGATTGCTGTATGTGTGAGGGAATATGATAAACTCAAAATGCCACACGGAGAACACTGGCTGGCACTGGATGTTCCAGGCACCTGAATGAAGCACTGACGAGGCCACAAAAAAATTACGTCAGCACATGAGAAATATAGACAAACTGAGGAAGCTAAAGAATAGGTGAAATGGCAGAACAGTTCAGAAAAAAAATGAAAAGAAAAGAATGTAGATGGCACAAGGCTGGAGCCTGAAGGCAGAGAACACGCCAAGAGGAACCGTGAGAGGTAAAGCTCATTACGGCTCGAAATTCAAGTTTCAGAAAAAAAAGTGAAAGAAGAAGTGTACCTGTAAAAGACAAAGGAAAAAAAAAGGCATGAAAACTTTATAACAATAATAGTAAGATAAACAATTATAGATATAAAAAAGTAATAGCTTGGTAAAGACAATAAGATAGTAAAGAAAGAAAGGGCGAGAGCGAGCAAGCATCCAGTGAGAGAAAAACAATGAGACTAGAAAGTGATAGAGAGAGAGAGAGAGAGAGAGAGAGAGAGAGTCTCATTAACAACATGCAAGACTCGGAAGGCAAAGCAGGAAACATGCGAGTTGGTGGGCGGCTCACGATGGAGGAGGCGTTGATGTAGTCGGAGCCATTGACGTTGGAGTGGGCGTTGAGGACGACGCGGTTGTGATCGTAGGGCACGGAGTCCGGGTACCTGTTCTTCTGGTTGTTCTCCGGCTGTGGATACGGGGAACAAGAGTTAAAAAAGGTTTTTCACAGGCCGTATGAGCGTGAAGACACGGGATACAGCATGTTATGTCTTCGCATGCCCTTGAGCACGGAGGTATATAGACCCATGGGTATGATGGAATACTAGGATTTGACCTGACCCTCATTGGTCGTGTCTCGGCCATCATAGACTTAAAGTGTTATACCGTCTTGCTCAAGGGTTTACGACAGGAAAGAGCACAAAGTGTTCTGTGGATCTTCTTGCATACATTCCTTCCATCTAAGAGGTTCTCTTTCATTAACTTATAGTGTCGTGTAACATATTAACTCCTGAATCCCAACATTTATGTTCAAGGGCTGATTAAGTGGTCAGAATCGTCAATCCCCCTTCCTGTCTCTTTCCCCAGGAGGCAGAATGTCACTTGTACAAACAGCTTCCAGTCATTCTGTCATCATTTTAATACTGTAGCATTTCCAACCTTTCTCTCACATGCTTCTTAGGTTTCATTCTCTCATTTTTTTTTTTTTACTTCATCCTTTCCCTCTCACGGTCTTTCTTTCATTCAGTACCTCCTTTTGCCTCTTCTCTCCGCTTCTTCTGTCTAGCCCCATACCTTTGCTTAGCGGCGGTCTGCCTTACCTTGAGTGCCAGGGTGGTGCCGCATGGTTCGGCCTCGTAGGCGCACAGGGCGATCCACTCCTGCTCCAGGCGATCCTTGTTCTTCAGGTGGTCCTCCATGTACGACTGTTAAGGTACACGGTAGGTTAGTCATCCTTAGTTAGTGCCAGAGATGTGAGGGCAGGTGTGGGACGCAGTTGTGATGGCGAGGAGTAGGTATGGGACAGGGAGTGTGGTGTGGGGGGGAAGTCTGAGACACAAATGGTGTGGTGTGGGACACAGCAGGTGTGGTTTGGGACACAGCTAGTGTGGTGATGTGGGGTAGGTGTGGTGAAGGGCAGGTACAGAGAACATTTCATCAGTTTATCTTTATTTTTATTTTTGTTTTTATTTTGTATTTTATTTCATTTTATTCCATTATCATTATTAGTATTATAATTAATTTGCTTTGGGGTATTTAACTTCCACAGTATACAAGAGAGTAGACAGTTTGCAACTGTGTTGTGGACTAGACGACTGGACGCGAGTCGTGTGTATGTGTGTGTGTGTGTGTGAGGATCGGCGGTTGGCTCTTTGCGCTTTAGGCCAACATAAAGTCCGTCAGCGTCCAGTGAAAACCACCAGTCGAAACTTACTGAGAACCCCTTCCCCTCGTGTATGGCCCTTCTGCGTATAAGGTAGAGACCCCCTATGGATCAACACCTCAGACCACGCGTCAGGTCGTTCCAGACATTGTACTCGAAAGAATAACTTCACTACATCATAAAACCTTTTTTTCAGAAAATTCAGAACATCGGCCAATATTTGTATGTGAGGAAACCGTACGGACGAACGACAAAATGAAGGTGTGTGTGTGTGTGTGTGTGTGTGTGTGTCAAGCCTGAGTCGGAAAAATAGATAATGAGGTTTGATTCCAGTCATGGCCAAGAAGGATGGTGGCGATAGGGAAGCAGCAGAATAAAAAGAAAAAACACTGCAGAGTCTTCCGAGCGAGAGGAATCAATGGCAGCGGGTGTTTGTCTTGCACGGCGGCGCCAGACCTTCACACCTGATGCACTTTAAAAAAAAGAGTGAGAGAGAAAAAAAGCTGACGATCCTTAATTAGTCTCCACCACTGTTCCAGGTTATAATTATTTCTTGTCTTCAAAGGTTTCTTAAGCATGTTTTAAAATGAGCGAACTTCGGTAGAATGGAGGACTCCTCCCCCCCCCCCACTTTTTCTTTTTCTTTTTTTCTTCTTTTCACAAAGCTTAAATTAGGCATAAAATGTTGAAAAGAACGGGATGAATGAATCCGGTGAAAGGCGTCGTTTGGAAAAAGTTCCAGTTTTATAACCGGGTAATGATGGACTCCCTCACTCCAATATTGAGGTTACGGGAAAAGAATTAGCAATAGTGATAAAGAAGTGAGAAGGTCTGGGAGAGGCCTTATTCTCTCTCTCTGCTCTAAACTTGTTTGACTTTATATATATATATGTATATATATATAATGTGATCCATCTTATGGGGATCCTGCAGCTTCGATGCCGCTCTGCAATCAGGAGGAGGGTGGAGATGGACTCCGTTGGAGCGAGAAATTCTTTGGCGAGACTCCTTTGGAGCGAGAATTTCCTTGCTCATGCGTGGAATGCATTAAAGGGTTTCTAGGGCTGTTTAATGATGATGATAATTTGAAGCAACGTACTTTTCTTCAACAGAACTATTAACATATGGAATTCTTCGCCAAATGGAGTATGTGAAAGAGAACCACAGATCCGTTTACGAACAGAATGAAAATATACTTTACTTAAGGTCCACAAGGGACAATTATCTCCTTAGGTACATATAAAGATTACAGGTATCTGTCTTTCAATGATCTGCATGTTTTTCTCCTCTTATCGCACTGATCTCTGATTCCCTGACCTCTTCCACTACCTCGAACTGTCTCGAAAGGACCTCGGTGGTCTGTTGTTGTCTGTATTTCTTCGTATCCCCGAGTCATTCGCGTTAAACTTCTCCATATGCTGAAAAGTTAGCATCGCATTGAGTTACTAAGATTGTAGTTTTTTTTTTTGTGTCACTTCATAGTTTGTAGTGTGGCAATAAGTGCTGAAGTACATAAAATTGGTCGTTCCCAAAGGCTGTTAAGATGAAGACTTAGGAGATACTTGTGGAGACTGGCAAGTCTCCAGCGAATCCTATTAAGGAAACACACTTAGAAAGGTGGAGATAAAAAAGAAGAGTCAAAGGTCGAAACAAGCAAGGATTACAAACAAAGCGAAGCCAGCTCTCTGGCTGAATGGGGTCAGAGGTCACGAGCTAAAAAGGGAAAGGTCTACATGTAGAGTGAAGTGATGCGTAACTTGTAAGAAATGGAAAAGGCGACACGTTTTCTCGAATGTGTCTAGGAAGGAAGGGAGGCGCAAGGCAACGGGTTCGGACGAAAAGAGGAGTCAGGTTATACCTGTGAATTGGAAGTAATGGGCTAATAGGAACGGGAGTCCACTGGCAGCTAATTAATGGTTAATGGTAAATTAGTATAAGTTGTACAGACACACACACACACACACGCAGGCAGAATAAGGTTGGTCAGGATGAGCATGCAGAGGGTAGGCTTGGTAGGTAGGATCATTGGCTACTTACCAGTACCATGTGGCCCGTAGAGATATCCATGTTGGACGCCACCGGCTCCTCGCTCCTGAAACAGAGAACCTCCTACAGGATCTGCCAACTGGCCGGAATACAGAACATCCTACATGACTTGCCAACACTGGCGGGGAACACAGGACATCATATAATAGGACCTGCCACCTGGCCGGGATAGAGAACATCCTACAAGACTTGCTGACTGGTAAGGACACAGAACATCCTTTAAGGACCTGGCAGTTGGCACCCGAGGCCCTGCCAGTACCAAGCACAAAGGCTGTACCATCAGCAGGACCTGGTGTTGAGACGGACGTACAGAGAATATCATTGGCTTTTAATGACGACTACGTTTACAGTGTCTTGATGTAAAAGGTAAGATAAGGAAAGGAGAGGCGGATCTGGGGAAGAAAGAGTAGGAGAGGGGAAAAGGAAGAGAAAGAAGACAAGATTTTTGTCGATTATTTTACTTCTGACAGCAATGCAGCTTTTCCAGTAGGCTCCATATTACCTTTCCATTTTAAATCTTCACGAGCGGTGGTCAGTGTTTCCTTCTCCCGTCACATCACATCCTTCGTTGCGGTGGGCGGACAGTGCGTAGCTTGCGCGTTACCCAACAAACCATTACAGCCAAGTGCAATGATCTATTCGTACTGTACGGGGAGGGAGTTCTGCACTCGTGGCCCCACCGATAACGGTGTGGATGGGTTGGGGGCAGGTGTCACACGACCGCGTGGTCCCCACACCTTCATGTTATTCACCCACCCTCGTTCAACGCTCCTCTACACTGTTGTACTTCATCAATAAGGTGATGTAACCGCGGTAGTCACTGCACCACCCTGGCAGACAGTGCCAGGAGCACCAACCCGGGAGACACTGCTCACAGGCAGCATTAACCCAAGAGACACTGCTCACTCTGCTGTCTTGGGAGACACTTCTCACCGAACTAACCCGGGTGGCACTGCTCACTGCACTAACCTGGGACACACTAGTAGACAGTAGCAGCAACACTTCACACTGGCCTTCCTGATGGTTCTCTTAACACCACTAACCACCACAGGATTATGTCACACTGATACAAAATCTCCAGCACTACTCACACTGCATCTCACCTTTCTTTAGACTCGCTGGGAATACCAGGGACATCTCTCGCACTACTGTCACACTGCAAATGGTAGATCGCCAGTGCTACTGAAATCTTCGATACTGGCCACACTTCTCCAGCGTGAACTCTAATAGCGGTTTATGTTGTCAAGAGGTCTCACACTGCAGCGCTGTGCGTCACATACTGAAATGGATCCCCGGCAAAACTCGCACTGCCTCCAAGAGCATTACATAAACGAATGCGGGTCGCTGTTACGTTCCACCGACAGTACTCACACTGATTACACAGCTCTTCACACTGTACTCATGTGCCTCACACTAACAGGTACTATTAGTAGTACATGTCCAGCTGCAACTTAGGTGTTGCTAAGTGTTGTCAAATGCAATATTCACGCTAATGCAGTGCGTTTCACACGACTGAACTTGTTAACAACACGCTGTATTGCTACGGTTCACACTGACAGATGACCTACGAAACACTCCCAGTACCGGGAACAGACTCGAGATAGAGGATTGACGAAAAGATCCTCCTCGTACGTACGGCAGGGTTGGGTGGGGAGTCAGAGAGCGTCCAGGTCCCTGATGCTGTGTTAAGTGTATACCGTCCAACCTATGCGTCACTGAGAAACAGACTTAGGATGAGCAGCATGTGTGTGTGTGTGTGTGTGGGTGGGTGGGTGTGTGTGTGGTATGGGAGTTGCACCTGACGCGGGACTTTCCAACCACCCTACCACTCACCGTCTGATGTACCGTTCACCTGCAATGACACCCACACACACTCATAACGCTAACCGATGCTACCTCGTACAGACACCTCCAGAGCGCCTTGACGCGGCATACTCTTCATCCCACACGACCCGACCTCCTCATCATCTTCCCCTTGATATTCGAATGATGGTTTCTTGTTAACGTTTTGAATTAAAAGGACGACGTGACGGCTTGAGAGAGAGAGAGAGAGAGCGTGTGTCTTTTCTCTCTTCCCGCAGCGAACCAGACTGATGTGTGGACTCCATATGTGGTGGAGCCTCCATAAATGCGTGGCCTCCATATGTGGGGCCCGTTATAAACCCCGTGGAACGCAGCTGCCGGTGCACCTGTTCGTATCGCTCGGTGTGTGTGGACTGCGACATCGGAGGGGAGGAGTCAGTCGACAAACAGGGAGACGATAGCTACAGAAGCGTATGCCGGGAGGTAATAAATGTTCAGTGAGGACTGAGGATGTAAGATGAGGACTGGAGATCCAAAATGTGAGGACTGGTGATGGAAAAGTGAGCGACTGAGGATGTCAGGTGAGGACAGGGATTTAGGGGGTCAACATTTATTGATAGATACGACGGCTGAAAAGCTGATGTTAAGTTATCCCTTAAGGTTCAAGGTACAGTTTATTATACCCAAGGATCGAGAACCCCCACCCCCTCCCATGTCACCGTCCACACTGAGGGATACGGGCAGGTAGGTGCACCGGCAGCAGCACCTCGGGTTTATGACGGGGCCCCAAACCAACAGTCCCACTCGTTAAAGATGGTCTTTGGGGTATGAGACCATCCGTCGGATAGTCGATTCCCTTTACGTGAATCGCAGTTACCTTGACGCCCTTCTGCGTAATGGGCCTTTTGGTTCTGTCCGGCGTAAAAAATACGCTCTCCACCAGTCGTTTCATTTCACAATCCCCCGATATAAAGATTTCGCGAGATCCGCGCCCTGATTTCAGACGTGTTGCCATGAATGCGACACCAATGGATGTGTAAGGAGCCGGAAAAAAAAGAAAAGAAAAGAAAACGTATCCTTTTTATTGCGATCCTGTAAACATTACGACGCTCGACTCTCATCTCTTTTGCTCAACAGTTTACAGGGGGAATGCCTCGCCCCTGATACAGTTACACAATTTTAGGATTCCTTTTTTTCTTTTATTTTTGACTCGCTGCACAATTTTGTACGGGGCAGTTTTCAAGGGGGAGTGTAATTTCATCAAGAATGTTTTGATCAGTTTATAATGACGCCGTAACAAGTAAGCTATTAGTTCAGAGGCTTTTCTCGAAGCACACACACACACAGACACACACACTTACGAGCACAAAGATCGGATGGAGAAGGTCTAGAGGAGGCCAACGTAAACGGTACCAGAGTTAAGAAAACTAAGTGTCACAGGAAAAGGTTAGAGGCCTCGAATTTGTCCACCATGGAAGAGAGGAGGGTTAGGGGTGACCTGATCACAACATTTGAGTTTTTATACCAGCTTGATGTAGACAGTAAAAGATTTCTTCGGAAGATGCAAGGATACAACAACCAGAGGCCATTACAATGAATCAAAAAACGTTCTAGAAAAAAATTCTGAAGTATTTTTATAGCACATCGTAAGAGTAATGAATGAATTAATAAAGTGAATTAGAAGACTAAGGCAGGCATTGAATACAAGATGGAGAAGTTGTATGATAGTAAAGTTTGTTTAACAGATGAGGCCCCATCAGTACACCACTCCATCGGCCGTACCTTACACATAACTAACCACAAAGAAGTAATTAAACACACACACACACACACACACACTCCCTCTCTCTCTCTCTCTCTCTCATAGACAGGTAGTTGATGGATGGGTAACTGGAAAATAATGATGGTCTAAATACAATCATCAGAGACCAAGTTTGGATGTTCTTGTGTCTGGCCAAAATATATTGTAATGTGTTAACTGGGACGCCCATTTACCATTTATAGTCAGACCTTCTCTTTCTGGACATGACAATACTAAGAGAAGAGAATTATATAATTTGATCTTAATGTAATTGAAAAAAAAATTATATTTTGACTTGAAAGCAGATGATGGTATGAGAAGGGGAAAAAAAAAAATACCAGAGATAACAGCAAGACTGAAAGAAGAGATGCAAGAACAGATATGATGATATCGATACGAAGAGCAAGGCGAAACATGAATGCAAAGAGAGCAGCAGAGACTGAAAGGAGGGATAACAAAGTAGAGGGAATAAAGATCCAATGGGGAGACGAGAAGAAAGCATTTAAGAACAGAGCAGGAACGCTAAAGTGGCGGGAATAGACATGAGGAACATGGAATGATAATATACACAGGGAACACATAGGAACGCTAGAGGGAAGTGAAGAACAGCTGAAAAAGTACGAGAGCAGGAAACAAGGATATGAAAAACCAGGACAGATGAGAGTTCATGGGATATTACGAAACATAAAATATACAGATGACGTATGAGACCGGAAGGGAGAGATAAGTACCTGGAGAACAAGAAGATGAGAACGGGGCGTAAGGAAGTAGGAACGATCTAGGTTAAGAGAGACATGCAGAAGACGGAGAGACTTCAGGATGGTGGGAACAAAGGAGAAACAAGAAGGAAGAGAAAGAGGATATAGAAGAGACGTGCAGAGATACAAGCAAAACCAGGACATGCGTTAGTGATGAAGAGAGTAAGTATATGACAGGAGAGAGTGGGAGAAAGAGGTGGACAGATGAGTGAGGGCGGAGGATGGACACAGACCATGAGCTGGTGGAGGACCTGGAGGACGGGGAGTTGTTGCCATTGTCCGAGTCCTTGGAGATGCTGGAGACCCTCTGGCTTGGGGCGTGCGTGGCTGGGGGTTCGGGCTTGCCTCCGTCACCGGCCTTGCCCGCCATCCTTTCACGACACAGTTCCTGCAGAAGACCACCACAAACAGAGAAGTTACTCAGGGGAAGTGATAATCAGTTTCCTATCGACAGCTCTGAATAATTTCTACGTACACTCATTCGTTACCAACTCCCCTTGCCGATGACAGTACCAACATATAATAAGAGTTCCTCCACCCTAAAAAGGAAGCATGGGAAGCGTCTGTGTTTATAATGTCGGTCTAGAAATACCATTGTAAACAGGAGAGAGGGATAGTGACCTTGGAGTGTTTGGGAGCTCGTCCTTGGCTGGTGCAGCGTTACTTCCCCCACTGTCTCGTAGTCGGAGCTCCCCCCCTATCTCTCTCTCTCTCTCTCTCTCTCTCTCTCTCTCTCTCCCCCTAGTCATCTTGGCCGACCCTCCCGATTTTTGGACCGCGCCTTTGTCAACACCTACAGAAGACTGGCGGGAGCTGAACCCCGTGTTCACAGGGGCGGGCGCCCACGCTGGTTGGTGCCTGTGTTTGATTACCTGCTTGTACTGTCTGGGGAGGGAGTTCTGAACTCATGGGGGCCCCCATCTCGTGTCGCCGTCTGCTGCTTGTGCATGTCACATTCTGTCTCCCTCACATCTTATCTCCTCGCGTCCTCCTGCAAATCCCTCCCATGACTCCCTCCCCACACTCTACCTTGCATCTCTTTCATCCCCGACTCCCTCACGTTCCTTCTCTCTCCTTTCCCGCACTCTCACATCCTTCCCGACTCCATCACGCCTCCTCCTCCTTCCCTCCCACACCCGCGGGTGTACTCCCTCGAAAAGCGTCCGTCTCCCTCCGGTCGAAGCTTCCCTGGTCCCTCACTTTGACTACCTCGCCACTTTTTCATGCCTTCCTCATAGCTACCTGCTCCCTTCCATCTTCCTCCTTGGCATCTCGCACGTCCTCCACGCCCCTGCTAGGTCCCTCACAGCCACAGACTCTCTCCCTCTCCCCGTCCGTCTTCCTCCCTCTTTAAAAGTGGCTGTGTCGTGATTAAAGTGGGCGGAGGATTCTTTACACTGGTAAATGAAACCCGGGTTCGATTCCTTTGACAAGTGACTTCGAAAAGCCGTAATGAATTTTGGGACTTAGCCTCGTCGTATCGATAAAGTATCAAGAACACTTGACCGAAGTTTTCAAAATACCAAACTCCCCAATTTTTTTTTTTTCTCCACCCTCATGTTTTTTAATTACGTGACATCTTTTTCCGGACGATTTGGCTAGTCCCAGCCGACACGATGGTGCGTCTCAATCCTTACGGAGGTTTAAGACATATTTTTTTCATTCGATTATTTTTTAACCAACGTTCGTCTTATTTATCTATTTTTATCTATTTTCTCGAGATGACAGGTCGTATCACAACAGCATGTCCTGGGAGGGAGATGTGTTGCAGGCGACAGGAAACTGGGAGGAGACGGGTAGGGAGGTCAGGACATGATATGGTTAAGTATGGGTCCTCAAAACACAGCCTAGGGGGACCCACACCCGCAGCTATGTTCAGAGCTTGTGCTCTGGAACTGCTACAAGTAGTCGAGATAAATGTCACTAAGGACTGGGATATGATAAAACCTGTGTATGCTTATCAACCCAAGTGTCAAAATTATCAACAACTGGGGCAGAAGCGGTCGAGATAGATGAGCGACCTGGGTGACTGAGAATTTGTTGAGGACGTTGAAGAGGTGTCACACGGAGAGGAAAGGTTGTAGGATTGTAAGTGAAGATGGGAACTTGATGTGACCAGGGAGGTGTGGGTGGTGGAGGGAGATGGGAACCTGGTATGAACAGGCCGGTGTGGACGGTAGGGAAGACGAGGACCTGGCGTGACAGCTTCATCACAGACGTTAAGGGATTAAAGAAGTGGATATATTGCTCACCAATGACACCTGTCGCTCAGTCGCAAATCTCGTTGAAGCACTCTGTGAAAATTCCTATCCAGAACACCTAACAGAACTGCAAATCAGTAATGTCGTTGTGGAGGAACAGATGATGCCGCTCTTGCCCTGTCAGTCAGCAAGTGAGGTCTGACTGCTAAAAGGTCATCGCCCAGACATAGTTCACTGATAAAATAGTGATCGATGTGAGTAGTCCCGAGTATAAATATCCACTTTAAAGACGGGCACAACTGAGACTATTCAAAGAACTGAAGTTAAGTCATAGTAACGAGAGCGCATATGGTGCTAACTGCATTTATACTACTGGTGCTCGTGGACGGTCTGCGTCCCTCCACAACATTACCACCACCACTCGCTGTTCACATCCTGGCATCATCCGTGGACTGGCGGACCCTCCATAGTTAAAGAGAACACCGTTCCCGTTGCTGCTGCAGCAGCACTTTACATGTCGCGTATGATAAAAGCAAGTGTACGCGCCGCCATTTTTCCACTCACAATGAAGAGTTTTAAGTGATTACCGTTTCATGGCTGGAGGGGGGTGGGGGGTATGTTCATGATATCTGCAAATTTTCAGCGACAAAAGGTGTTTTTTTAACAGAGCGGCTGGCCCGGAGCTGCAGACACACGACTGGCATACAGCTACAGACATATATGTATATGACTGGCCTGACGTGCAGACCCATATATATATATATATATATATATATATATATATATATATATATATATATATATATGATTTTATTGTAATAAATCATGTTCATGATCATCTGTGTTCAATATGTGAATTCCGATAAAGGGGAAAAAGATCAAAATAAAACTGACCTTATTTTTGAATGCATGCAAAATGCACGATTCTTGATGATGTTTACACGTGTAGAATTATGCTTTGAAAAAACCATAAAAGTACATGTAAATAAAAGATTTTGAATCTCTCGCAGCGACTTTACTGAAAATTAATCCAAAAAAGGAACAGAATTAATA
>JAYMFT010012636.1:0-16798 GCA_038088735.1 Panulirus argus | reverse complement strand
ATCTCTCTTACCCTTACATTACTTACTCGATCAAACCATCTCACACCACATATTTTCCTTAAAAATTTCATTTCCAAAACATCCACCCTCCTCCGTACAACTCTATCTACAGCCCACGCCTCGCAACCATATAATATTGTTGGAACTACTATTCCATCAAACATACTCATTTTTGCTCTCCAAGATAATGTTCTTTCCTTCCACACATTTTTCATCGCTCCTAGAACCTTCGCCCCTTCCCCCACCCTATATATAAATAATGTTGTTTTTTTCATACATATTCGCCATTTCCCGCATTAGCAAGGTAGCATTAAGAACAGAGGACTGAGCCTTAATTATTATTGGCATTACTGGACCTTGCCTGCATGTAGTTACGCTGTGAGTGAAAAGACACTTTTGGTTAGGCTGCATCAATGTCAGTGGAAAAAGGGGATTGCTGTCTCGCTGAGGAGCTTCTCACTCCAAAGGAGTCCATCCTTTCCCTGCAGCTGATTGTAGTGCAGCCTTTCATGTGCAGGAGCCATGTGAAAAGGGTTCTGGGGTTATATGACTAAAAATCTGTTATATATATGTTTATTTAAAAAGCCACAGTGACATCACACAGCCCTGCCTCATTCCCTCGTGTATACCAAAACTTTGCTCACTTCTCCATCCACTCTTACTCATCCATTTGCTACTTAATTGAAGGCTTTCACACCATCCAACAGTTGTGCCCTTACCCATTATACCCTTATATACTTTTCTACAGTCATTTTCACCACAAGAATCTGATTTACACATCCCCTACCTTTCGTAAAACCCCCTTGTTCATCACTTATTCTAGTTCAGTCACTTCCATCGCTCTTAATCAACACCTTTACATACACTTTTCCTGGTATACTTAACATACTTGTTCCCCTATAATTGCTACATACATCCTTTGCACCTTTTACTTTTAATATAGGAACAATTATAGCTTTCACCCAGTCCTAAGGCACAACCTTCTGTTTCCATGCTAAATTACATATCAAATGCATCCAGTGTGTCACACTTTCTCTTCCATACTTCAACATTTCAGCCATAATCCCACCCACTCCAGGTGCCTTTCCTACCTTCCACATCATTATTGCCCTTTTTACCTCCCTTCTTGTTGTACGCCCTTGCACTTGTGTCCTTTTCCCTCCATCCTCCATACCCATACCCTTCTCCATCATTCATCTGTTCTTCAAAGTACTCTTTCACCTTCCATTCACTTCCTCTTGATTCAGCAACTCCCCTGCCTTACTTCTCACATTAACATTTCCACTCATACATCTGCCTCTTTCCTCTTTCACCTTTTACCACCACACAATTTCTTATTTTCCTTAAACTTTTTAATTAACTTTCTTCTAAAATCTTCGTCTACTGTTTCTTTGCTTTCCTCTATCAGCCCCTTAACGTTCCACTCATACATCTTATTTTCTTTCCTCCTCCTTTGCTAAACTTCCTCTGGTACATTCCTTTGAAGCAGTCAACCATATACCTTTTTCTTCTTTTACACAGCCTTTCTAATCTCACCCATCCACCATTCATTTCCCTTTTTATTCCTATATCTCATGACCTTGTATTGAACTACTAATCATACAACCATTAACATTCTCTCTCTAAACATTTTAAACACCTCATTCACACACAACTGCATTTCTACATTTACTGCTCTTCCATCTAAACTTCTGGTCACCTTCCTTTCATACTCCTCCTTGCATTCTTTCTGATTCATCTTCTTGGTTGCCAACACTTTTACCTCTCCATTTTTCCTTACACCAAACCTCCATTTCTCCCTAATCCTCACCCCCACAAGATTTGCAAAATGATCAGAAACTCCAAAGAATCTTCTCACAACTGTAGCATATAGCACAGCCTTTCTCAGCCTTTCATCTGCTGCCACATAGTCAGTCAAACCCTTTTGCTTTTCATAATTTCTCATCCATGTATACCTGTGGATCATCTTGTGCTGAAAACATTTGTTTGAAAGGAATAAACCCCTCTTAGCACAGACATCCTCAAGTTAACTTCCAATCTCATTTACTCCAAGCACTCCCCATTCACCAACTATCTCGCCAGTTTCATCACATACCACCTTAACATTCATAATACCCATTACAACCACCTTTATCTCCATCTCAAAACCATTTATACAGTCATTCAGATTCCTCCAGAAATGCTTCGTTTCATCATTACCTCGCACATATTCAGAGGCACATATACATGTAACCTTGGATATTTCACGGTTCTAGTTTTCCTTTCACCCACACTGTTCTTGATTTATATCATCCATGTTTTGTAATGCCCTCCCATACTCTCAGTGATAGTAGATTTGTACATCCTTCCTTCCTCCTTCCCTGATAATTTTCATTCGTTCCATCCATACCACTCCTCTTTCCACGCCCTCCCATAGCTTGAATTCATCAGTTTCAATTTTGTTCCATACACCCTGCCCAAGGATGTGGGTTACCCCAATCACCAGCACATCCAAACTATAACTTTGAAATTTCTCCACAAGCTCCTTCCTTTTACTCTAACCAGTCATTCCATTTACATTTAGAGTCATCACCTTCAGTCGCATGTCCCATTTACTCCCCGGCATAATTGGTAGACTCCAGTGTTGCTTCTTAGCCATTTGTGCCTCACCCTTGACAGACCACAAGCAGAGGGCAACTTCTGTGCAGTGTTTCCCAAAGACAGTAGGGCTCCCAGATTGTTTGAAAAATTAAAACCCCAGCACACTTCTATTATTTGTCTGTATTTAAAAAACTTCTACTACTATTGCCCTGACAAAGCTGGGCAGTGCCTCCCCCATCTGTTCCACCCCTAAGTGTGTAATATTGAGGTCACCACTAGAAGGTGTGACAAGACTTTGATACTCCAAAAAACTATAGTATCCCCGTAAGGCTCTGAAATTCAAAACTTTTCCCAATTTTGAACCTGTACCACAGTAGCAGCATCTCTTAACATCTGGTTATGATTCAGCCACAGTGCAAAGATAAGGTGAAAAACAGAGTGTGGTGACAGGAATAAAGAAAGGAAGCCAATTGTATGGTTTATGGATGGCAAAGTTATTAAGTTTACCCTAGTATTTTAGTTTTAATGAGATGGAAAGTAAGACCAGCACTCCTGATACTGATAGTATAACATAATTCCAAGCATCACTTTACTAATAAGGTATGACTGGAGTAATACTTCCCGGGGTGTTTTCTGTGTATAACCATGTATTTGTGTTTAGAAGACATCTTACCTAGATTCTGAGTCATCTTGTACTAGATTTCCTTCAAATTAAAGTGTTAATTTTACAGAGTTTAACCATTCATATGTGTAACTATTAAACATTTTTTTTTTTTTTCATACATATTCGCCATTTCCCGCATTAGCGAGGTAGCGTTAAAGTGTATATTACTGTGCTACCTAAATTAGGCTCACTATGTGCACGTGTAGGTTTACTCAGAAGTGTGATTTGATGACGTGAAAGGTCCCAGCAAGTTAAATTCTTGAATTCTGAATATAGATTGAAATTATAAATTAGATTAGAAATATTTTGTTAATGTATGAAGATCCTTATTTTACTTTTCAGATTGTCTGTGATGTACATGAGACAGAGGCATTGAGTATATGTGATGCCTGGAATGTATCTTCAATTTGTGAAGATGGAGATCTCAATTTAACAGCATCCACCAACTTGCATGATAATAATCAAGAACACCTCTGCACTTTCTTTCCCATCTCAAACATTACAGTTGCAGGAAAAGAGGTAAAATTTACGTCGCTTTAATGATGATTGAGTTTATATTCATGGTTATTTTTTAATTATAATCTGAAAAAATCCTCTTTGAGGTATTATAGCATTATCTCTCTATATATACAAGTTGTAATATAGTTCAGTATTTTTACTATAGCTTTTTCTTGTTAGCATGTTATTTCTTATTTAAAGTAAATTTATATTTGCACATACAGATTTTACTTTGCAGATTTGTATTTTCATGTGGTCTGGCTTTAGTAAATTATTTTTATCTGAAGAGCTGAAGTTACACCGTGGAGAAGAGTATGAAGTGCAGTGAGAGACTAGGTAAATAAGTTGATTAAAATATTCAGAAAGCCTGCATGATTGATAACCATTGTTTTTATAGCATTACTTAACTGCAACAGGAACAAGTCATTCTTTATTCTTTATTCCTCATTTTTACAGACAAGAATGTCAATTGCAATATAAAAATAATAGACTATATTCAAGATTCATGCACTCCCATTATGCATTACCTTGGTTTATGTGAGTTTTAAGAAATACAAGAGTAAAATAAAGAATAAAGATATGGGAAGAACATTAGTGAAGAGTAATGAGAAAAGTACATGCTTGAATGTCTGAAATGGTCTTGTAGAATACCTGGTAGATGAAATATTAGGGAGATCTGCAACACTATAGTTGAAAATAAAAGACACTCATTGTAGAAGAGATTAACAACTCCAGTGAGAGAAGTGTGAAAGACTTGGAATGTTTTAGATTTGGATGACTGTAAAATGATATTCAACCCTTTAAAACCAGACTTCACTTACATCTATGTTACCTGTTATAGGGAATCTCATTTAGATCCCATGATCTGTGTTTTTGCACCAATAATTGAATTTCAGCAGATCATTTGTGACAATGCAAGATCCATAAGTCCTCCTTATACAAAATTTGTAAGGGTTTCAGTAACTTCAGTCATGGTATGGACTGGACTGACTGCTAAGTGCAGATGACATCTAGCTGAATTTAATCCATGAGATGAGGAGTGTGGCTATCCAGATGATAATCTGTTTGATGATGAGTATCCATTGGATCATAAAAAAGAACCAAGTGCATCAAAACATAATGTGAATGTGATGATGACAGTTGAGGCACGTCAGTTCTAGGCTAAGTAGTGCTTGGCATTATCTCAGCGGTACACTCCTACTAGTAGTTTTTGTTTCTCCTGGGGAAGTTGTGGCAATTTCACGTCCCCCCCCCTCCCCCAATGAAAAAGAGATTGTGTTTCCCTTTGAAAAATGCACATTTTTCAGAAGCATCAGGCAATTTATGGGCCTTCTTAAGGGGTTACTTTTGTGCAGAGGAGATATTTCATGTGGAAGGGTGAGGGTGCAAGATGAAATTTTACTTTATCCATCTATCTATCTATATCTCTGATGTAAGGAAGAAGGAAAAGATTAAATACATAAATTAAAGGGATAGAGTGAGGGTATACAGAGGAGATTTCAAATGAGGTGCCCTTCTGGGTAGTGGAGACACATTTTGCAACTACCAGAATAATGTGGTAGTAGGGGAAAGTTCAGACCATAATTTAGTAATACAAGTATCTTATTTTTTCTTTTTATTCACATAATTAAAACTATTATGTTTTTTTTATTTTTTTTTTTCAGCTTGCTGATTCCACCTGCCCAGCTGAAATTACAATCAGTTGCTCCATGGTTTGTGATGATGGCAGTTTTATGAACTATCTGGGTGCTCCTGTTACCGTTCCACCATCCACATATCACGAGTTGCTCTCCTATTATCAGTTTTGGCTGTATGTGCTGACAATTGTTATTGCCTGGTGTGGTTTGGGTGTCACTGTTGTTATGTCAGACACAATATGCTTCCAAGTTTTAGGTAAGTTATACTAATTTTTTGTTTTTAGATACAGTAAGATAAGTATTTATCTTCAGTGATAGTTTACCTTCATTTACATTAATCAAGAAAGGGGCATCATGTAAACTTTTCATGTACAGCATGTGAAACTTGGGTCACTTTAGGATACTATGCAGAGGTAGTTTATGTATGCAAACACCTTTTCATTAAGCTACTGCCACTCACTTGAGATGATACTAGCCCGTAACAGTGTTAACTGGGACTGTAAGTAATTATCACTCCGTTTAGGTATATGAATCGATCAGCTCTTTATTTTCTTCATTACTTTTTTGTTGGAGGCTCCAGTCAGACAAAAGTCCACATCAAGGCTGGGCTTTGATTGAAATGTAAAGAGGTTAATTAAAGGGAAAAATAAGAGACAAGGAAAAGTATTTACTGATTTTGTAGGAAGTAGAAAACCTGTCTTAGAATATGCCAGGTCATAGTTATTGGGAAAGACATGAGAGGGTAGAGAGTTTCAAAGCTTCAAGATACAGAGAAAGAAAGAGTTTTCAAAACTTCCCACCCTAGAGTTGTCAATGGCAGTGTGACAGCATGTGAGACATTATCATTGACAGTTAGTGATGCTGAGTGGAGGGAAGGAAGCCTGAAATGAGCTTGAGCTGATATTGCTGGATGGATTATTAGCAAAAGTTGAGAGGCATTAATCTCACCAAAAGGTAAGAGGCTAGATACTTCTAAGCCCTGGAGGTTATGGAGATTCATTTATAACTTGGAGGATGCTGCCTCTTAGAAAAAGTTTTTCTATATTCTTCAGAACACACTTTTCTGTCCTTCTAGGAGCTAATGCCAACAAGTATGGTGAACAACGCATGTTTGGTTCGTTGGGTTGGGGAGCATTGGCTGTCATTGCTGGTGCTCTCATTGACTACGCTTCTAGTGGGTTGCCTGAGAAGGACTACACACCAGCATTTGTTCTTTGCCTTGCCATTCTTTTCCTTGATCTTTTGACAGCCTCTCGTCTGGAGGTGAGTAAATCATTTGTAACCCTTTAACTGCAATAATCAATTGATGAAGTGCAGACTTACTGTTAACATCACTGATTGATGATGATATGGTTCATGCCTTGATTTGAATTCCTAATTATTGTTTGATTTCACTACTTTCACATAGATGTCACTAGCATTCTCCTGTTATTGTTTGAAAAACGTCACAATCATAGTTACACATATGTATTCTCATAAAAGGTATATATTATGCAAGCTCACATTTTTTTCTGAAGGAAAACGCCAACAAATTAATTTGTTAGTTTTACAATGAAAACTATCAGTGTAGTCTTCTTATAATTATGGTAATAAGAAATTATTGCTTTTCTTTTTTCTTTCTCTCATACTCGTTTGCTGTTTCCAATGTTAGCAAAGTAGTGTGAGAAACAGACAAAGAAAACCATTTATTTGCTCATATCCATTTGTATCTGTTATAAGTAAAGCACTGAAGCCACAGCCTCCTATCCACAACCAGGCTCCACAGGTCTTTCCATGGTACCCCCTGGCTGCTTCACATGCCCTGGTTCATTCCATTGACAGCATATGCCCACTGTACTCCATATCACTCCAGTTCACCCTATCCCATGCATGCCTTTTACCCTCCTACATGTTCCAGCCCTGATCACTCAAAATCTTTTTCCAACCTATCTTTCCATTTCCAATTTGGTCACCTTGTTCTCCTTGTCCCCTCCACTTCTGAAATGTATGTCCTCTTTGTTAACCATTCCTCACTTTACCTCTTTATTTGTGTAGATTATTTCAGCACACCTCCTTTTACTCTCACAGCCATGCTCTTCTTATTACCACAGCTCTCTCTTACCCTTCTTTCATTTGATCAGCTCTTATCACACTACGTATTGTCTTCATGCATTTCTTTTCCAACACATCCACTTGCTCCACAAATTTTCATTTAAATCTCATGCCTTGCATCCATACAACATCATAATTTAGTTTAATATACTGTGGTATAGTATGGCCATTTTTGCCTTCCCAAATTATGACCTCTCTTTCCACACATTCCTCATTGCTCCCATAACCTTCACCCCCTCACCCACCCTATGACTCTCCTCTGCTTCTATGGTTCCATTAGCTGCCATGCCCACTCCCAGGTATCTAAAACACTCCACATCCTCCAAATTTTTTTCACTGAAACTCCCCCATCCATCCTGTCCCTATCTATTTTTATTTCTGATGCCCATTCCCTCTGAGAACTCCCATCAAGGGGTTGGCACACAAAAGAGTTCACTTATCCTGTCCTTATATGCCCCCCTTGCATACACCATTCCTTGCATTCTTCCACCATTTCTCTCCCTCCAATACTCTTCTTCTCTATTTCCCCATGTAATAGGTGGTCTTCCTCTCACACCGTCCCCTTTAATTGTACTATCATGCCCTCTCCTTGTAAACTCCTCATCTTGCATTCTTTCCACATGCCCAAACCATCTTGAAGGTATTACGTTTCACCCACTCTACCACTCCACAATTCGTTCCCTTTGCATTCCCTGCCATACCACATCTCTCATACACCCCCTCATTTCTTTCTTCATTCCATCTAGTCATACCACATTCTTCTCTCAAATAGTTCACTTCCGCAGCCTGGATTCTTGACCTCTGTGACTCTTTCCATGTCCATTTGCCTGCATAGTTCAGTATGAGGAGGACTCTGCTGTCCCTCAGTCCTTTCTTCACTTCCTTACATACACCTCTACCCATCAGTATTCTATTAAGGGACCCAGTGACTCTTCTACCCTTATTGCTCTCTCCCTTATCTCTCCTTTTATCTCACCAAACTTACTCAAGATAACTCCTAAATACATAAATTCTCTCACCTCTTCCAGTCTTTTTCCCCTATATCTGTAATACAGTTTAGTACACTTTCTTCTTTCACAATGTTGGGTTTTGCAAAATCTGTACTTTCACTCTGTCTCCTTTCAGATACCATCAGTTTACTGTCACCTTCAATCAACTACACTTACACACCATAAAACACAGATACAACCTTCTGCAACTACTCTTTACCCTCAGCAAATAACACAGTATCATCCGCAAACAGGCTTGTAGCTTGCCACCGTACTTCGCTGCCATTAGTCCCCTCTTTCTCCAAGACGACCTTTTCCAATCTATGCTTGAACCATTCCTGTTCTGTGGCCTTTCAGGCAAGGGATCAGGCATATCTAGCTTGGAAAAACTTTTCTTCCTCCAGTTCCCATTCAGCATTTATCACTGTCCATAATTATTGCAAGTACGTTATCCTTGAGGCAAATCATTTCTTTATTCAAAGGAAGTGTGATAACCTCTCCCCATCATACACTGAAAGGTCTCTCTGGTCTTAGGTAAGGGCATCTCTAGGCATCTCTAACAACTTCTGTCACTTTTTTTCCTTCACTTTTCGGTTCCAACAGTACTATAGCTGTCTCTCTGGTACACAGAGCAACTCTTTTTGATGCCCATTTCTCCCCTGACTCTGCCTTGGATGACTCTAACATTCCTTCACCCCTGATGCTCCTCTTATCAGTCCTATGCCCCTTCCTTTAATCTCTCTTCAAACTGTCCGAAAATCCCTTCTCTGTCTAGTTACAAGCAAGGCCTGTGATCCTGATTGCGTCCATCCCTGTGTACTGAAAGAGTGTGTCTCAGAACTTGTACCTGTGCTTGCTCATCTGTCCAGTTTCTGTTTAAAGACCAGAACTTTTCATTCTTGTTGGAAGCATGCATTGATACATCCTATCCCTAAGAAGAGTGACCATCCTAACCCCTCTAACTATTGTCCTATTGCTTTGACAGCTATGTAGTTGCCCTTGACATAACCAAAGCTTTTGACATAGTGAAGCATTGGGGTCTCATCTGTAAGCTCTCCTCTTTTGGCTTGCCTCCCTCACTTTGCTCCCTAATATCTAGCTTCCTCTCAGTCCAGTTTATCCCAAGGGTTGTTGATGGATCAGCCTCTCTGCCTTTCTCCAACAACAGCAATGTCCCTCAAGGTTCTGTCTTGTGTCCTGCACCTTTTCACTTTTTTTATCAACAATTTCCTATCTTCCACTAAAAACCAAAAGCAGCAATACACTGATAACTCAATACTGCATTCCTCTACATCCTCCATTTCTGCTCCTTCTTCTCTCTCTCAGTTTGCATCTCATCTTGATACAACTCCCTTAGTAAACTTAGACTTTGACAGGATGTCTTAGTGGGATAGATGAAATCTGGTTAAGTTTAATGCCCTTAAAACTCAATTTTTACCCATCTGTCTATTGAAGCTTTCTCACAACTTTCCTCTCCTCTCCTTTAACGGTTCTGTGATTCCACCTCTTTACTCAATGAACATACTGGCATTACTGTAACATCTGCTCTGTCTTAGAAACCCCACATCACAGAAATAGCTAAGTCTGCCTCTAAGAAACTGGAGTGTTGGTTAGATGTGAAAATTTCTTTCTTCCGAATAGTTTCTCCTTTTACCTAAAGGATTGATCGGTCCTTGTATGGAGTACTGCTTTCACTTCTGCATCAGTACTTGACAGATTTGACTCGAAAGTGGTCTTACTTATAAGATCTCCTGGGCAAACTTTAAAACTTGACCCGCTTGCCCTACACTGCAATGTTGGTTAACTTTCCTTCTTCTATGTGTATTACTTTGGTTTTTGCTCCCAAGAGTTGGCTACTTGTATGGCCCTACCATTAGCTAAACCATGCAATGCTCAGCAAGCTGCTGCATCACGGGATTACTATATTGCCGTTGGCAACTCAAGGGCGAGCTTTTTTGATAACTGTTTCTTTCCCAACACCTCGAAGCTTTGGAACTCTCTACCTTCTCATTTCTTCCCCAACAACTATGATGTGGCTTATTTTTAAAGACATGTTTTTCACTTCCTTCAAAATTCATAAGTACCTTCCTTTGTCTCTTCTTTTTCCCTTTTGTTAACCTCTCTATATTTCAATTAGGGCTCGGCCTTGATGTGGACTTTTGTTTGTGACTGGAGCCTTTAATGTTAAAATGAAATGTCAGGAGGTCAAGAGGAAGGTGCAGGGGCTGAAAAAATGAGCATTGAGAGTTAGGGTATGTAAGAAAGTAAATACAGTAATTAAAGACTATACATATATGTATGTTCAGTGATTCCTGGGGATACGGGAGAAAGAATACTTCTCGTGTATTCCCTGCATGTTGTAGATGGCGACTAAGAGGGGAGGGGAGTGGGGCGCTGGAAAACCTCCCCTCTAATTTTATTTTTTCAAAAGTAGGAACAGAAACGCAGGCAAAGTGAGGATTTTTCCTTCTGAGGCTCACTTATCTGCTTTTGATGCTACTTTGCTAATGTGGGAAGTGGCGAATATGGATGAAAAAAAAGTTGAATAATTACTGTAAGGTCATGAGATATGGAAAAAGACTGCAAGCTACTTGCAGTGAAACACTCCAGTACAGGAGGAACCTCACACCAAGCCAAATCCATATCTTAAGGTGTATTGTATTAGAAATAATATAAGATTCTTATACAGTTGATTATATGAATTTTTGTCAGAATTCTGAATGACTAATTAATTCTTTACTGCACTGTAATTCCTGTAATGGCTTATATGATTATATAGAGCAAATGCATGCAAAGATGTATAAAACCAAAAACAGCATTAGAAATTTATGAATATCAAAAACATGGATTCACTCGTATGAAACTCAACAAACTTGCTTTGATTTTAGCATAAGATTTACTATTTGGTGTATACCATATTAAAGAATCATGAATAAACAGATTTATGTAAAAAACTATATGGAACCATAAAGTATCACAAATTGAAAATTATCATAAACATTTACATGCTATCAAATAATTGTGGTGAGTTTGCAAACCATGATGATAGTGTTTCACTGTTTTCATACTGCTCCTTCAGAGTAAAGAATGACCTTTGTACATTTAGTTTTAGAAACAGATCAACAGAAATTTAACCTTTGAGTACCCTTCATCCCTCTCATTTCATCACTGTTAATCTTGCTCAGACAGAGTTACAAATCTAACATCTTTCAAACTTTTAACATTCTCTCTTATTATGACTATTCATTTTCATATTCCATTTGCTTACAACTGAGGAACATATTAAAAGCCCACCACTTTCCCCAGGATTAGAATGGGCATTCTTTGGACAGCTATTACATCAGGCTATACCACTTTTTGAAATAACCAAGAATAACTATTAAGTCTTCTCTCTTCCATTCTTTGGAATATTAAGAAGAGCAGTATGCCAAGATGGCATGTAAGCTGATACTTGACCTTGATACTTTATACTTTTCTTAATTAAGATCATATTATGATATGGCTTTTCTTGTATTTTAACAGGTGGAGGGCAGTGAGAGGCATACTGGAACTGCTGGATCAGTGGCCCGGCTGATATGTGAACCTCGCATAGTGCTCTTTGTGCTTTGCTGTGTTGTTGTTGGCATGTCTACAGGAATTCTTTGGACATTTCAGGTATGGAGAGTCATGATGAAATGACTGGTTCTTGTTGCTGCACATTAATGTCATGTGCGAGTCACATATCATTTTAACCCTATCTTTATCAGTTTGAAGTTTATTAAGGACTTTTTCATCTTCAGATATGCTGGAAGTCTTCATTTTTTAGTATATTGAATTAAGAGATTAGGAAGGAAGTAAATTCTAGCAAAGATTATAGGCTTGAACAAGATCAGAAGAAAAGAATATAATAATAGGACTAAGGAACAAGCCATATGAAGAAAGATTAAAGGAAGTAAACTATTAAGGGTGAGGTAATAAAGACAAAGAAGTGGCACTGGAGTTCACCAGTTATGGAGACTGCCATAGCCACCCCTTTGAGGGACTTGCAGGGAGTGGGCTACAGAGATATAGACATTTTAATACATCCAGAAATTTTGCTAACCAGAATTTGGATTAACAGGGATTTGATAACCAGGAACAGTTTGTTTGAGCTTAGAGGAAGATTTTTTTACTATTAGAGGGAATGCTTCTTCAAAATGAGGGTCATTGGACACAAGATGATAGCCTAAGTCAAGAAAGGTAAAAGAATTTTGCTCTATGGCTAGTTTGTCCCAAGAGTTATGAGAGATGTCTCAGAACTCCAAGTTTTAGAAACCTCTGAACCCCCTACCTTTATGTGGTGAACTAAATGTCCCACCTCTTGTAAACCATGTGTTAGGCAATATTGGTCTTTGCTCTGCTTGGGTCCACCCTCTGACCAATCAGCACTATCCACTCTGCATTGAAGCATTTGTCACTTTCATGCAGAGCTGCCTCACATTGTCTGAAATCATACACCACATATATAGCCACTTCATCTGGTATTGCCAGCTCCTTTCACCATACCATGGATAAATATCATTGTGATTTACCTCTGGTGTAGTATATTATATAATTAATTAATTTACTGTGACATACAGAGTTTGTGTGGCATACATGACCTCTGCTGAGCTATAAGTGCTTACTTGGTGCTTGTGCGGTTTGTTAAAGTGTGTTCCAATTGTTGTGTGACAAAAGTTTATGAAAATTTGTAATCTTGTTACAATCAGGGGATTTTTCTCTGACAGAAAGTGCCTTAGTGATTCATCATGAAGCTATCTCTTTGATAACCTCTGGTTCAAGGAGTTAGTGAGATACATGCAATATCTAGACCTAAGAAATTTTCCTTATAGCCAATGAAATCTCTACGTAATTAGTGAAGATCACTAGAGATTCTGAAGAGGGCACTTTTTATTGTCCAGGAATCTTAGAACTTTTCTCAGTAAGGAACACCTCCTCTTGGACCGAGACTTGTTTTGTGGACCCAGTCTGTCTGTTTCAGGGGCCATGAGTTTAGTAAGGAATCCTACGTTGTTCACATTTCTGAGGAACCTTCCACTGTATTAGATTGGCATAGAAGTCTTTGGCATTCCTATAATGTGTCTCTTAACTCCTGAACTGTACAATTCTTCAGGAACTACACTCACCCTGTGAAGATTTTTTTTTTTCACATATATGTCTCTATCATAAAGTTTTCAAGAAAATACCCAAAAGAGTAGTATACTTTCTTTATGGTTGGTATGGGGATGCTGAGTGAACAGGGAAGGGCCTGGATTTCCAGTATAGATAATCACATTTGATGTAAGCATATGATAATTTGTTTTTTCTTCATGGGATAATTTCCTACTACATACACTGAATTATAATATACACTCTGGAATTTTAAGGTGTGATTTCATATTATGCATGTGTATCATATATGTATCTCTCTCTCTCTCTCTCTCTCTCTCTCTCTCTCTCTCTCTCTCTCTCCTTCCTTCCTTCCTTCCTTCCTTCCTTCCTTCCTTCCTTCCTAGTATTACTCATACTGCTGTTGAGATAGTTTCCATTATCTATCTTTTTTTCCAATATAGAATGAGGAAATGTATTATTACTGTCATCTAATACGATTAGAAAAACATGTAACTCACCTTTTTATATATATGTGCTCAGTAGTATTTACTTTCCTTTTACAGCTCATGTTGGTAGAAGATGTTGCTTTTGAGTGGGACTGTCATTTTGAAGCCCTGAAATTACTGCAAGGATTGATAATGGGTGTACAGTGTTTCTTAGGAGAATTGCCATTCTTCTTCCTATCTGGATGGTTTATCAAGAAAATGGGTCATGTCAATGCCATGTCCCTTGTCATTGCAGTATTTGGCTTGCGGTATATTCTGTACTACACTGTAACAAATCCCTGGGTGTTCCTACCTGTGGAACTTCTAAATGGATTTACATTTGGAATTTTCTATGCCACAATGACGTCATATGCCAGTTATGTTGCACCCACTGGAACAGAAGCAACAATGCAGGGTATTGTTGGAGCAGCATTTGAAGGCATTGGTAAGAATCTTAATTATGAACAAGTAAGATTTCAATGTTCAGTTTATATCTAATGAATTTTGTCACTTTTGGCCATACCATTGATAGTAGTGGTATAATATTTAATTTATCTTTTCTGCGTTTTTCTAGGTGTTGCTATTGGTGGATTTGTAGGAGGTTCCCTGTTCTTCACAGTTGGTGGTCCAAAGATGTTTCTCTATACAGGAATATTCAATATAATTTTCAGTGTGGGTCATATTGTTCTTCAAGTCCTTCTAAGCAGATGCAGACCAGAGTCCACTTCAGCAGGTATGTACACAACTAGCCACTATTTACAAGTGTAGATATGTTGATATCCGGGAATGGTCAGGAATTAATTGATAGAAGAAGGATATGCAAAGTCTGTACATAGGTTAACAATGTATTGTGTAAACCAAATTTAAGAAATGTAGGAAAGAAAAACAATAGGATGACTAATACAAAAATGGAATGTCACATTGACAAATTTAAAATGTCCTGGAGATATTAAAAATGTATCTTGTAACTATGTTTTTAAATCCAAACACAAGGAACCTCTTTAGGAGACTGACATGAAATTGAATACAATAAAAGTTTAAGAGCTAGAGAAAAGAGAAGCTAGCTACATCATATCAGGGCACATTACATTATATGGGCTGGGGTAAGGTTTGTACCTGAGATAATCCTCATAGTCATGACCAGGGTGATGGCTTCTGATGTTTGCTGCTCCTTAGAAAGGATTGGTATTGGATGTGCAAGCACTAAATGTGAATTCTGCAGTATCAGTTATGCTTTCAAAAGAAGACTTATAGAATCTTTGTTAAGTGATTACACACCCAATGGTATTTTCTCCCAAGGGCAGTGGACTCCAAACCCCATCACCATAGCTACCATTATGAGGATTATCTTGGACACAACCCTTAGGACTGGTCATGTGGCCTAACCTCATGTTGCCAGCCTCCTCCTGATGTTAGCAAGTTTCTTTTCCTTTTGAAGTTTTCCAAACAAAATGTTAAGATTATATTTTCTCATATTTCTTGTTGTCTTTTGTAACTATATACTTTTTCTATAGGTGGCAGCTCTTCTCCTGTTGGTTACATGCCTCCTAGTGAGAGCATGAGGCCAGTTGCAGCTGGTGATGCAGATACAGAAGACATGTAAAGAAAAGTATTCTCATGATATGAAATAATCCTTAAAATGTAAGACTCAGATGTGCCTGAAAGTAAGACATGAAAGTGCCTTCATGCCAGTAAGGCATTCATGATTTTTATAAATTCCCATACAAAATTGAACAACGGTTCTTACAAATATACAACTTGTTTTTGTTTGATATTTGAGATGGTACATTCAGTCCATCTGAATTTTTTTGTCTCCTTTTTTTATGAATATTTTAATTTATTCCTTAACATAAAGTTTTTATGATATAATATGAATAAATATTTTACCCATTGTTTTCACTGAGTATTATGTTTCTTGGGAAGGGGGTAACAGTTTTTAACCACTCTATCCTTCATGGAGGTTGTAATTTGACTTTAAGCATATTAAAGACTGGATATGTAGAGCCATAGTTATGTGAATGTACAAAATGCTGTCAGGGATATCACATGCATGGTAATGGACATACTTTTTTTTTTTTTTTTTTTTTTTTTTTTTTTTTTTTACTGCAGAACTTACTGGAATTTGCAAAACACACAATTGTTTTTTAATGTAACTTTTATTATTCTCCTTAAAGTTTAGTGGTACTTGTTCACTCCAACTCTCATTTGCCCTGTTTTTCAATCCCTGCACCTTCCTCTTAACCTCCTGCCACTTTCATGTATGCATTCCCCAGTCATTCGTGCTCCTTCCCTTTCATTATCAACTTTGCTTCTTCATTTCACCCCTCATTACTCATTTTTATCTGCCCGCCTCCCACCTTTCCCATGCTACATGCAACAACTTGCACATGCCAGCACTGCTTCCCTAAATACTTCCCATTCCTCACCCAGTCCCATTGCACCATTTGCTCTCACCTTTTATCATTCTACAATCAATCCTTCCTGTATTTCTGCTTCCACCTCCTATTGTCACCTTTTATGACATACAGAGAATACAGAGGTAGAATTCTTTCTTCCTTACCCCAGGGGTCCATCCTTTCTCTATTACTAATTGTAGAGCAGTCTGGAAGCTGCAGGAGCTCATGGATAAGGATCCCTGGGGTTTTATATTGATAATAATAATAATAATAATAATAATAATAATAATAATATAAAAAGAGGAGAGTGGTTGGTTCCCAGTGAAGGTCGGTTTGTGGCAGGGGTGTG
>JAYMFT010012625.1:0-16798 GCA_038088735.1 Panulirus argus | reverse complement strand
CTTCATCCCACCACTCACTACCCTTCCTAATCTGCCCACCTCCCACCTTTCTCATACCACATGCATCTCTTGCACATGCCATCACTGCTTCCCTAAATACATCCCAGACCTCACACACTACCCTTATTTCGTTTGCTCTCATCTCTTGCTATTCTACACTCAATCTCTCCTGATATTTCTTCACACAAGTCTCCTTTCGAAGCCCACTTACTCTCTTCTCCCCAACATTCTCTTTTTTTTGAAAACATATACAAATCTTCATCTTCGCCTCCACAAGATAGTGATCAGACATCCCACCAGCTACTTCTCTCAGCACATTTACATCCAAAAGTACCTCTTTTACATGCCTATCAATTAATACATAATCTAATTATGCCCCTTGACCATGTCTCCTACTCACATATGTATACTTGTGAATATCTCTCTTTTTAAACCAGGTATTCCCAATCACTAGTCTTTTTTAGCACACAAATCCATGAGCTTTTTGCCATTTCCATTTAGAACACCGAATATCCCATATGCACCAATTATACCCTCAACTGCCACATTACTCACCTTTGCATTTAAATCAACCATCACTAATACCCGATCTCATGCACCAAAACTGCTGACACACTCACTCAGCTGCTCCCAAAACACCTGCCTCTCCAGATCTTTCTTCTTATGACCAGGTGCATAAGCAGCAATAATCACCAATTTCTCACCATTCACTTTCAGTTTTACCTACATCAATCTAGAATTTACTTCCTTACACTCTATCACAAATCCCACAACTCCTGCTTCTGGAGTAGTGCTACTCCTTCCTTAGCTCTTGTCCTCTCACCAACCCCTGACTTCACTCCCAAGACATTTCTAAACCATTCTTCCCCTTTACTTTTGAACTTTGTTTCACTCAGAGCCAAAACATCCAGGTTTCTTTCCTCAGACATACTACCTATCTCTCCTTTCTTACCTTGGTTACGTCCACACACATTTAGACAACCCAATCTGAGCACAAATGTGAGAAAAGCTAAAAATAAAAGATCAAGACTGCTTTTACTCTGTTGGGAATGAAAACATCCAAAAGGGTGGACAGAAATTATATGAATATTTCCACATTCACAGAAATATGACACATGCATAATCTTTCATGAATACGTCAGATAGATAATGCTTTCTATCGAAAGATACTTTAAGAAAAAGACAAACATTACTATGACTACTGCCTTTGTCATAAATATCAAACAAGGTAACTATTCACATTCTCCTTATTCCATTTCTCTGATTATCCATTATACAAAAAGCAAGTGCTTCATACAGATTCTGTGAAATGCATCCACCACTGTGCCTCAGCACATTCTAGCCACCCAGCTTAAACAGCAGCTCCAAAACCAGAGTTTGAGAATTTTCCAAGGTGATTTAGCTGCCAATCATGAATAACATATTCCCTATTCTCACTCTATTTGAAATACCCAAAACAGAGCAAAATCAAACTAATAACATATTCCCTATTCTCACTCTTATTGAAATACCCAAAACAGAGCAAAATCAAACTATCAAAATTAAATAACCAAAATATTTCTACTTACTACCATTACATTCAGTAACATGTTCAGTTAAAGGTGATGAAGTATGAACTGTATAAGTTTGTGATACAAACATTATAACTAGCTTTTTTTAATTTGTTCACTCTTGCTCATATCAACAATGCAGCATCAGGAATAGCCAAAGACATGACCTCATTCACCCACATCCACTCTCTAGCTGTCATGTGCAATGCATCAACACTAGTCTCCTATTCACAAACTTGCTACAAACACCTTTCGGTTGATTCCCGACTGCTTCATTTGCCCTGGTTCAGCCCAATGACAGCATATCACCCCCTGTATAACACACTGCTCCAATTCATTTTATCCTGTGCATGCCATATGCAATCTTGCATGTTTAAGCCCAAACACCCAAATCATCTTTCACTATATCCTTCCATCTCCTTGGCTTCTCCCTCTTCCTTGTTCCCTTCACTTCCAACATGTATACCCTCTTAGACATCCTCTCTATATGACAACACCATTTCAGCATATCCTCTACAGCTCTCATACATACTCCTCTTAATACCACACCTCTCTCTTGCCCTATCATTTCTTATCCAATCAACCCTTCTCACATCACATATTGTCCTAAAAAATTCATCTTGTACCCATCCACCCTTTTCTGTATATTATCTAAGGCCCACACCCCACATCCATACAGCACCAGTGGGACTACCATACCAACAAACAAACCCATCCTTGCCCTGACACAGTGACCCCTTTCTCTGCACAGTCCTCATGTGATAAGGATCTTTGCCCCTCTTCAACCACCCTATGTCTCACTTCAGCTTCCACGGTTTCATTTTGCTACCATATCTATTACAATGTATCTAAAACACTCCACTTCCTCCTAGTTATCTCTATTCAAGTTCACACTGCATATAGCTTCTCGTTCTTCTCTGCTAAACCTAATGAATCACCTTGCTTTTATTTACATATACTCTCAACTTTCTCCTTTCACACAACTTCCAAAACACAGAAACTGACATCAACCTCAGCAGATTCTCACTTGTATTTGCCATCAGTGCCATATCATCAGCAAACGGTAACTGACTCACCTCCCAGGCCCTACCTGATCTACCCCTGACAGACTGCAGACCCTCTCATTAACCTCCCTCACCACCTCATCCACACATATCACACACATCTGCCACAGACCCAGTTTCACCTGGAACCACTCACTGTCCTCTCTGCCTACTCACATTTATACCTTACTATGTTGCTAAAAACTCCTTACTGCTTTCAGTAGCTTTCCTCCCACACCACACATTCATAAACCCTCTACAAAACATGTCTATCAACCCTATCGTATCATATACTTTCTCCTGTTCCATAAATGCTACATACAAATCTTTCTGTTTCTCTAAGTATGCAATACACACTTTCTTCTAAGCAAACACATCCTTTACTACCCCTGATTTTTCACTGACAATTATGGGCTTCCCATTACAACTGAATGCAGTGATGTTGTTAGAATTACAAGTGAAATGTTCATAAATGCTCCTGCTTAACAACAAAATAGGAGTTGCTGTGTTTCTGGACATCATCTAAGTGATAAAGTCCTGCAAATGTAATTATCCAGAGAGCTTCCATTCATATTCTTCCTTGGAAGCATGACAGTACTAGTTGAAAAAAATTTCTGCAACCAAGAATATAACTTATACTGAATATCTTAATTAATTATTCTAGGCTAAAATATGAGATCTAGTCTTGCCTATTTTCTATTATTTTGATGGTAGAAAGCCTCTGCATCAGGGCAATCGTACAGTATGATTAATTTTTCATTGTTGGGGAAAATGTATGACCTACCTATGAGAACCTACGATGAGTTTCACATGGTGGCAGGGATAACATGCGGCACAAATCATTTGACAGAGTGATGGGAGGAAGGGAGAGGGGAAAACTGAGAATGAACCTAATGTATGCTGTGAAGGGTTATGTTATTACAAAGTATGAAAGCCAGTGCAAAGATGTGTGGAGACTGCATGACCAACACAGTGGATAGTGGATAATGAAATTTGGGTAAATGAAAGCTGTTATAAGCAAACACAAAACCAAACCTTTATCACCATGATTTATTTTCTCACCTGGAGATAGTTGGAGCAGGCCTCAACAACAGTGAGTACCTGAACATGGGCAGCTGCTGCCAAAACATCCTGAATGTTTGCCAGGTTAAGTGAAAGACGGCTGGTGTAAGCATACTCAAGCAAACACTGCAACCCAGCAGCACTCACTCCATTTAGACATATTTCTGATTGGCAGCGCTCTCTCATCTCATCCGTGAACATTGCACGAAAGTAGTCACTGCATGATGCTAAGACAACACGATGAGCCTGCATACAACATAACAATTAATTACCAGAAACAACAATCTTACAGCGAAAACATAGTCAAGGGATACAAATGTACAATGAATACTTCTTTCCTGCATAAATTACTGAGGGCACTTGAGTAACAGGGTTTACAGATACTGTGTGACAGAACCTCAAAGCATTCCTATGAATAACATGCTAGCTACCACCGCAAATGTCAGTAAGTAACATATGTATACAGAAACAAGAGTAGCAGTGAGCACAGCACTGCTCTCTCAATCTCTCTCTCACAGGAGAATAAAGAGAAAGGGAGCAGATTTCTGAGCTCCAGTCTTGATCTTCTGCAAAACATGTCTACTGTAATGTATGGGGTCTGCCCATGACACCCTTACTAGAGCTTTAGGACTTTGAATCATCTCTAATTCATCAACTGGTTAAAACTGCATAATTTTTCTAGGATTATACTGCAACATCTTTGAGCAAATAGCACAAAATTTAAGGTTTCAAGTCACATTATACAGGCTCTTCAAATTTCAAATACAATTAACATGACTCTAACCTATATTACTGGTATTATTGAACAATATGACTTAACACTGATGGCATAAAAAAACACCACCATCACCCCACCTTCCTACTATACTTACCTGAAATGCCTCACCACCTGCAATGAGTGTCACATCAAGCAGTAAGCCTTTGGAGCGTAGGGCATTAAGGCCGAAGAGTAAGGTGCCAGTATGTGAAGGGTGCTCAAACTGTACAGTGTTGAGCGGTCGCGGGGCCACCGCCGCCCCCCCGCTCCGCGTCATCCTCACATCCCCTGAAACGTAACTTGACCTTAATACACTAGAGCAAAGAAAATATCTCAAAATAAGGATATCTGAAAAGGAGTCTTACCCATAAATCTCCTTCATATTGTAAAGGCAACTGAAGGGAGGGGAGCAGGGGGCTGGGAATTCTCTCCTACAGTACTGACTTTGACTTTCTAAGGGGAGGAACAGAAGCTGTGTGGATTTTTTCTGAAAGGCTCAGTCTTCTGTTCCTGGCACTACCTCCGTGAGGTGGAGGAGCAGGAACCCAGCAACTTTATAGTGAACAGGAAGACTAAATAATACATAATGGAAACAAATTTAAAATATTATTGCAAATTCTAAATGCAATTTCAGTTTCTCCATCTAAGCTTACTTTGCCTTATTTATTCACAGTACCGCAAATACAGGCTTGTTCATTACATTTCACAACCAACATATTTTACCTCCAATGGTGAGCCTCAAACCACCATCGGCTGAAATGGAAGGCAGATATGTTATCAGCTTTACTAAACAGGATATTACAAGAGGAACCTACTACTCGACAAATCAAATATCCATTTGTTCTCTACTAAGCATCATGCACCTCCATCGATCAGTTCCCCAAGCCCAGCAACCAAGAGGGTCCTTTTTACCAAGTTTACCAGCAAATACAGTGGTTATAAAATCATGAACTAAAAGCATAAAATGCACATATCCATGAAACATGCGACAACTTCACCTACTCACTTACAAACAACATAACATAAATCATTAGGGATGGGTTATAACTAACATATCCTGATAAGTGCAACATCATGTTGGAAAACTCATCCCATGGTAAATGTTCTTCACGGGACTTAGTACTACTGTGCATTAGTAGAACAGCACATGAAATGGTTGAAAGGAGAAAACGACACTTGATAAAATGTGAAACTGCTTTGCATTGGCAATACAGTAACAACACAGCAAGAAGGGTGACTTAAGGTAATAACCTCTGCTTTTTTCATTACAATAAATTTTGCTTTCTTCATGTCACCCGGTGGTGACAAACAATGTACAGGTGCGAGAGAAAGTCAAAAGCAAGTCTATGAGACTATCGCATAATTCCAAAACTGATATGCAATATAGAATTTATTAACAAACTTACGTAAGCTAATTGTGTTAGCTAAACATCACAACATGCATATACTAATACACGAATACGTAAAAGAAAAGTAATGATATATGTACAATCAAAATGGGTAGTATACCCTTAATAAATTAAATTACATAATCGTATCTAACTGACTTTAATTTCATAGCCCTAAGACCACTTTTACGAGGCTCCTGCAGCTTCAAGGTGGTTGCGCTACAATTAGTAGCAGGTTAATGATAGACTCGGGGTGAGAAGATCCTTGACGAAAGTGTACTTCTTTTTAACCACTGACTATAAAAGTGGTATGAAAAAGGACGGGACTATTATTCTGATATACCGACCTTGTGGTTGCTACCATGACCTGGCCTCCCACCAGTCTCCTCCCTCATCTGCCAAACTCTCCCTTCACAACATATAGCAACTATCACTGTTAAAGGTGAGGCGTACTTACCTATTTGCACGGTACTGGGAGTGAGTTTTTCATTTTGCACGGTACTGGGAGTGAGTTTTTCATTCGTGGGGAATATGTATGTGTGATTACTATTTGTGTCTAACTGGGAGAGAGTTTTACGCTCGTATTACCAAGTCTCATAATCATGTTTAAGCGTGCCATGTTTTTTACTCCTAGATATGTACGTGCAAACACACAAGCCTATAACATATATATATATATATATATATATATATATATATATAACCCAGGTGTTAGTCTCGTTAAAAAACTTCTCACTCGAATGGATTCTACATTTCCTTGCCGCTAGAAGTAGCGCAGCCCCTCTTGGGCAGCTGGGGCCTTTAGGTAGGTCATGAGTAACACCATGTCTATTTCATACAATTAGTCCTGGGGTAACTGAAAATGAATAAATAAATACAATACAAGATCCCTTTAATGGTGCTTCTACAACTTCGGGGCTGCGTTACAATCAGAAGCAGGGATACATGGATTACTTTGTTACGAAAAATCCTCCACGAAACTGTACTACCTTTCAAATGATAATAGATACAACCTTGCCGAAGGTAACTTGTCATCAATCACGGTGAAACCACAGGCAAGCGGAGTTTGGCACACCTTCATATATATATATATATATATATATATATTCACCCACATACACGCGCGCATGGCTTAGGCCTAACTGTGATGTGTACCCAGACACACACGAGTAAAAACATGTTACTATTTTTAAACGAGGTTAATTAATATACTGGGCAACATAAGTGTAGAACTCTCTCCCCGTAACACCCGACTGGTAATCAGAGCAAACATACTCATGTACCATGTCATAAGATAGTAACCTCGATTCCTTTATCATGGAATAAAGCATTAAAACTGAACCTCGAACATACAAACACAAACACTACACTTACTATAAATGATCAAAAGGCTGAAATAATGCGTGCACGTACATTTAAATCCAGAGGTACACTCATTATGACACTCTACACCACTCCAAATCTACACACACACACACACACACTACGCTTATATGCAACAAATGCACATATATGAGAAGCGAGCGCATTCACAACACACAAACACAAACATATTCACAACACAAAGACGTGCACAAACGTACACAAGATCCTCCACCCCATAGCCCACAAAACACAATGTTCCGGGTGGGCTAAGCAGTCCAAGGTGACAATGATTTCCAGCGTAATACTGGCGTTATGTGGGGATGACGTCACCGTGGTGTAACCTAGCACGCCCCTCGACACTCACCAACCACAATCACCTCAACACATCAATCACAATCATACAACTTCCACTATCAAGGCAAACTTACTCTGGCTTAACCTGTTAGGAAATATCCACGTTGTTGCATCACATACTGGCAAACCTGAAGCCTAACTTCACTATTTACGATTTTTTTTATACCTCAAATTAATTTCCTTATGTATTTCACAAAGTTCAATATCAAGCACAGTACAGCTAATATATTCAATAATGATCCGAGTATCATGACATTATCTTTTTTTACCCAATAAGAATGAGGTGTTGGTATGAGCGAGGATTGAACCCAACCTTCCTGTACCACTGCTCAGTGTGGACTGCTGAAGGTTGGGTTGGGTGAGGAGTACCGCCTTGGGTAACACCAGCCTCACCACCCCCCTCCCCTCCCCCTCCTTCATCGCCCTACCTACCGCAACCTCGCTCACAAATTTCACAAACAAAAGCAATAATTGTGCTATCTGCTATCAATATGGGTATACACATGCATACAACGCTTTTTACAGTTGGATTTCAACGAAAATAGTTCCGTATTGCTACTTTTAGTACATCTAAATAATAAGAACGGAGGTAATGTACACTGTGGTAAGTGCTGGTTATTCAAGGTTAGGTTTCAACAAAGTGGACAGGTCCTTGAAGACGGGGGAAATTTTAGGAAATAATGTGTTTAACTTTTACATCTAACTGAATCTAACCTTGCCAGACTAGGCCTACAAACCTTAAAGTTGCATTCAAGAACTTCATCTTACCTTAATACGGATAAAAGATAGTGTATCAGTTTGTATTTCCATATGACATGATTACAATGTTAAATACGTTTTCTTTTTTTACTCTAATTTTCCTCTCCTAAAAGACCTTGCCAACTTTCTAAAATTCAACTTCAGTAATTATTTATCTATCACATCACCTTCGCCCCTCTAATTCAACCACACTAAGGAAGGTGGTTATACGTTTCGTCAAATTGTTCTAGGAAACGGCTTCAGTTTCGTAGCACTAAGCTAATGCTTTGCCGATTGGATATTTTCATCCAACCTCAGGATTCCATTCAAAGGGTTCCAGGGGCTTCAAGGCACTACGCCGAGCAGGAGCAGGGAAACTGTGGACTCCTTTGGACCAAGAGTCCTGAAAAGACTGTACTTCCTTCCATCCACCGATAATGATACAGTCTCATCAGTGAGTTCTTGAAGTAAGAAAGTGAATTGCATGTGCATTTATGGATGCAGAGAAAGTGAATAACAGTGTGGCCAGAGGCAGTGAGGAAGGTGCTACAAATACAAGTGGTAAAAGGAAGCTTTTACCTGGAGAGTATGGGTGTGTGGTTCCGGGTGAAGATGGGTTTTCATAGGGGATGTGAGTTGTAAGGTAGGTAAATGGTGAAGTGATTCAGTTGCTCTTTTCAGATGATATGGCTATGATGGCAGACTCCTACAGAATTTCCAAAGGTCGTACTTTTGGTAACAAGAGTTTGGAAGTGTGTGAAAGGAAAAAGGTGGTTGTGGTAGCAGATGGAACCATAGGGCCTGAATAGTAAGTATTTGGGTGAGAGGACAGGAATAAGGTCCAAAGTTCATTCTGAAATGTGTTGAAGGAGGGGTCAGTATCTGTTGAGGGAAAGACTGATGTCTGAAGACAAAGCAGTTCTGACAGTGATGGATGGATGTGAGCCTTGATCAAGACTTACACAAAAGAAAAAGGAAGAGAGTGGTCACGTTGGAAATGAAATGCCTAAGGATGATATGTGGCATGGGAAGGGATGACTGTGTAAGGAATGACTGAAAAAGCAAGGTGTGTGTAATAGGCACAATCAAACTGAAAGAGATAACCACAGACTGCCAATATGTTCTGGGCATATTGAGAAGTTGAATGAAGAAAAACTAACAAGAAAATAAAAAGTAGAAGGAACAAGGGATAAAAGGAGACCAAAAAAGAGATGAGATATTGGGGCCTAAATATGCATTTGGGTGGGAGGAAAGCATACAATAGAGTACATTTATGTGAAACAGCCTGGGGGGCTTGAGTGTTAATGTTAAGCATTTGAATACATTATACATCACAGTTCTTTGAAGAATGTGACATAAGGTTGGGTTTGCCTTCACTAAAATAACAATATCAATCCAAGAAACCCAACATAATTCATGGTAATTTAATATTTTTTAAAGTGATTGATGTTAGACTATGGTTTTGTTAACTGCTACGAATCTAGATATGATTTTTGTAGATATTGATAAATTAGAATCACTGCATCCCAAAAGCGAATACCTACCATTAACTTTAAATAATAGTAATAAGTAGATAATAAGCACTTGGTCAATAACAAAATGCAGTCATATGCATAAAACCAATTCAACCACTGACTGCCTTTAGTTATGAAGTCCTAAAACACACCATGACTAGTAAAATTTTGATCCCTGTTGAATAAAGCAGTGCATAGAAATAAAATATGTATCATTTTCGTTAGCCCAGTCCTTCACTTTTCCCTCACGTTCAAAGCCCTTCCCTCCTTTGTCAAAATTTTAAGTTTCACTCGACGATTCTTAAGGATGAATACAGCAACAAATTGCATTTAAACGACGATTCTTAAGGATGAATACAGCAACAAATTACATTTAAACATGTCATAATCACCACAAATTTCAGATTCTTAAACCAATCATAACACCAAATGACTTGTCTTATTCACTAACAATATTTCACATCACTGGGACAATCCCCAATCAAGACTGCATTCAACTTCACAAGATTATATTTATCTACCAATATTTTTGGTAATTCCTTACTTCAGGACTCACCAGTTATAATTTATCATATCAATGAAATTAAGTCAATGGACTTGTTAGTGTTTAATATAATCTGTTCTACCTTCAGCAATCACTTTAAATCATGTTTGGTTATGTCACACTTCTCGGATTGGTAATCTTTTAATATGCATCAGTGATTTAACAATAAATATAAAATACAAACTAAAGAAACCAAGCCAGCTGTGAAAAAGAACAGGGCAATTAGAACAGAATTTTGTGGGGTAGTGTTTCATCATAAAAATTACCTTTATATTCAGATAAGATTTATTGTGTCAAATAAAACTTAGGGGAAAAAGACTGGGATGCTTTTTTATCCTTGATAATATGCTGGTGTGTATGCTATGACGATCAAGGAAAATGTAAAGTTATTTAACATAAAACTAATTGAAACTTCTATAAATCAACAAAACCTATAAAAACCTCACTTTGAAAATCATAATCAAAATATATTAATGGCATAATCATTTGCTCCCTTGATCCATATCATGAAAAATTTTTGCTAATCACTTTTTTAATTCCAATTCTGGGGGCACTAAAGTATATGCATTTACTATACAGAAATGCATGCAGCACCGATCAACTGTAGGTAAAAACAAGGCCAAAACAAATATTCTTCAAATAACATCAAAAATTATATCAACTTCAGTAGCTACGATAGAGATTTTTCCTGATCTCTATAGTTCTCCCAATTGCCGGTTATTTCTTTTCCCTGATCTCCACAGCTCTCCCCACTGTCAAGTTACTTACTACCAAAGGATAAAAATAAATTTCCCAATCAAGCATTCCTTTTATCTACACTAAGTACTGTTCTATTTAATTCCATAATTGTGTAGTTTGTTGTATTTTGGGGCATAAATTAGCACTGGCAAAGAATAATTAGGATAATTTTTTCTTTTCCATTCAACAATAATAAATAACTTGATAGTGATGAAAGGCCATACGACCATGGAAATTAAGGGGTTAAGTAATGTAAGAGTATATCTGAAACTCGTATATATCAACACAACCTTGAAAACCTCATGTAACTTCCCCTGGCATCACAAATTCACCTTAAGGTATATTTGAAAATGTGATTGTTTTTGCCACATGTTCACATTCAGTTGCAGAGAGTTCTAGTCCCTTTGTGTCTGATTCTGCATAAAACATTCTTGGAAATGTAACCAGTTTTAGAGGATGCTCTTTTCCATGTAGCTGGATGAAGACATTTGAACCATAACATTGAAAAATATTTCACCTTGGCTGCTAAGTGAAGCTGGGTTAGGATTTCTTCATTTGCTCTATTCATTTCTATATGTGCTTCACCTAGTTCTACAAAATGTAATCCAACATTTTCTCTGATCTTCATTACCCTCCCCACTATCAACATTATTGTAAGATAAAAATGAATCTCATTCATGCTCCACAATAAAGCTCATGGTAAAAATATAGTTAAACCTTTACATGTCTCTCACTGTCAACTAATGATTCTCTAGACTCTAGATGATGGCTCCATCATCACATGATAATTTCATTTTTCCAGCCTCATTACCATTAGTAGCCATACAGATATCACTTCCACTGCGTGGAATATGTGGGAAAAATTTCTGCTCTCATCAGTCCACCTACAACCATCAGTATACATTTTACAGCCATCGTTCAGGTCAACCATACATGGCGTCCAGATAATCTAAGTGATGTAGAGGAACACATATGATAAATATTAGTTCTTAACTTCTAATTTCACCTAGCAACTGATACTTGCTTGGTTTCTAGTTACAGGCAGGTGCTCAACACTATATTCTTGTAAATATAAATGGATTCCACCGGATTCCCTGTACATATCTGATATGATAAGAAACTGACAAAAATATAATTTGAATATAAAACTGAAAGTTAGGTAAATCTGGGCTGTTTGGAGATGTCTAATTAGGTTTCAATACCCTCTATGTAACTTAACAGTTTACCTTCACATCAAAACTAGCTCTGGATATTGGAGGAGTTTGTTCTGCAATGCTACCGTAGTGTAAGGAAAAGGCAGTATGAATTGTGGAACAATGTAAATTACTATACATTATTCTGTAATACTAAATTAGGCAACAGAAGTAAGGATTATGAATATCAGGAGAAAAATTGGGTCAGTTAATATAAAAGCACACGAGACACTAGTAAAAAAAGCATCGGAACTTATCAAAAACCTCACCTAACATCCCCATGAATCAAGATTTATCTTTCTGCTCAATATTCTATTCAAAATATGTCAAACATACCCATGACTGAGCATCACGCTAACTGCAGATGAACATCAACAATCAACAGACTAAGCAGTCACTCGTGGCATTCCATGTGGTCACTAGCAGCAAACCAATTTAATATTTGTAAAACTCAGTTACACAATTTGGTCACCATGGTTGACTAGGTGAGGTCTTCATACATTTTTTATTTCTTACAAGTGTTTTACCTACTTTTACTTTATGCATCCCTGCATTATCCCTGATGAGCGCAACCCTCTCTAAAGAAACCTTTCATGTAAAATAAAATACAATTATGCACTGCAAATCTTATTCTATTCTATTAATGGTATATCAGCACTGCGGAACATCACTCAATATCCATAGTTACCTGCTTCTGCTGGATTCTAGAAATATTTTAGCTACTTTGGGTTAATTATTGCACATTCACAAATGGGTTCAACCCCACAAATGTGCTGTTACTGGAACCCATTTTTGTTTCAGAAACACAAACAACAGCTTGCAACTGAAGAGACCAAACATTATGTATTTTACATATATGTATCAAGGTACTGCTGATTTACAATTGCAATTATTGCAACTATTCTTACAACTTTTTTAACCCATTATTTTTGCTCACATTGACACCCCTCCCCACTGCTATATTAAGTAATACATTAAAATAGAAATTATCCTGATCATGCTTGTTCAGTCTCACTCTACCATACATCTGAAACACAAGTATTCCAAGAGGGAATAAATGACTATTGTATGTCAGGTGGCGAGACTAATGTGGAACAAAAGCCACTGATTACCAGTTTTTTCCCTCTCCCGTTGGGTTTTATACATTATTACCTTAATCAGATGCCCCTTGTCACACTGAGGGATCCTTAACCACATATTGGTCTTTAAATCTGAATTCGAATTCTCCCGTTTGTATATGACGCACAAATTGTTGGGAGAATGAGGTCTGACAAACGTAGAGAGAACACTGAACTCCTCCTACAACACAAAACTCTTGTTAAACCTCCATAGTCACCTACTAGAAATTATTCCTGGACTCAAAATAATGTTAAAGTTTCACCGTACCTATGGATTGGTGCCTTCTGCTTCGTGATGCGAGTTAGAAGAAAAAGATGGAAAGGTTGACCTCCCGTCCTCCCTACACACAATGTAAACAAACAACCAACCCTTTGAGATGTGTATGTTTTTTCCCAGGACGAAGAACATTATCTTTATTTTTGTACCACCCGAGCAGTATGAAGTCAACAGAATACTTTAACAGAGAAAAAAATATTCATCTTTAGGGAGTCTTAAGATGACATAATCTGATGCATCAGTCTAGGGTACAGATAGGTAATTAGCGGTCGTTTTACAAGGATGTGTGTGTGTGTGTGTTAGGGAGAAAACTCCAGCGTGGGGCCACCTACTTCCTGATCCCGTATCCAACCTCGTTATTCCCTCAAAAGGAAATGAATATTCCACTCGAAATCTATATCGTTCTATAATTCAATTATATGATATACACTGAAGTAGTGTATGATTACTGTATTGACATGACCTGTTGCCTTAAAAGAAAAATGTTAAAATATGTATGTAAAGTGTTCATAGTCATTCATTTAAATGGAAAAGTTTATTGTTTATAATCAGGTAACGTGAATTTCCAATATTTATTTGCCATTTCCTCACGTTAGACACGAAGGAGCGATAATGAATCGGCATTTCTCTACTTAATTATAAACGTGAAGCATACTAAACATTTTTTTTTTGTGATTATATGCAGATGCGATAGCAATAACGTGGAAGAAAACCTTGTTAAAGATTCTGGAGGTGAGAAGCCTTTGTTGCATGTAACCTTGTCATGTGTATTTGGTCATTTGGTCAAGGCTGTGTTATGCCTGGCTGAAGTTGTATGTATTCAGCGTTACTAATTATTCATTGGTAAATAAATGGGTTTCTTCATGCAGATCGGCCGCTGCAGTGGAATAAACTTTATATTTCCTATTTTCCACAGCGAAGCCATCTAGCAAAATGAGATTACGTTACTTTACGAAGTTGCCTCTTAAATGCGAGTACTTTGAAACATAGAAATTATTTCTTAACCTATATTTTATATCTTTAGGTACCTGAATGAACCATTCTTAGGATATGTATTTAAGTGTACTATCTGTAGCGCGTTTACACCCAGGACGCCTATGGTCGCTGGTTGTGTCACCCTATGAACCCTCGTCTCTCTTGTTTCCCCCAACATTCCCTGCTCGGAAAAGGTTTCGGAGCTTCGGAGCAAGACTTCATATGATTTATCTAGAATCCCTTTGACCAAGATAGAATCTCCAGTTATTGATAAGTTCAGTTACTAAATCTTAATACCAAGATTCGCTATATTCAGAGTAAGGATAAACATCACTGCTTTGAATAACTTTGTTTCGGGGTTTCGTGGCCATTTCCTGGATCATGGTGTTAAAGAAAATGAGTTGAAGAGTGAAAGGATACACTATACTAGAAAGAATTGTGAGCCACATCTATTGCATCTGTTTAGAGTTTATTTGAACCACTGTCGGGTTCATGTGATATTCTAATGCTTAAAATCATACATATGATATAACTACATTTTTTATGCAACTCAAGCAATTTAGATAATCGGGTATGCAAGTTTAGAAGTAAATATTTAGGACGTTGGTCAGCAAAGAAGTAATTTAGTTTTTATTCTATGATAGATCAGTGTCATTCTTTGGATATTCTTTTTATTTTAGATCTAAAGTGGAATGTCCTTATCCATCCTGCAAGATGTGCGGTGGTTGCTGCGCGCTAACCCTGACATTTTGGCTACTCTCTCTCTCTCTCTCTCTCTCCCTATCACAGGTTTATACCAGTCAATGAACAGTACCAAACGAAAAATGCCAAGGTATAAAAAACAATGAGTTATCAAAGGAAGGGAAATGAAAAAAATGAAATGAGCAATAGCAAGAAGCAAGGAAAGGAGAGAACATGAAAAGAGAGTTGAATGTTCGTAAAGAAATCACGGAGCCCCATAGAAGAGATACTGAGGGAATGAAGGAAAAGAAATTAACACAATAAGGAACGGAATTTAAAAGTATTATTCTCCCATATGACCCAAGCAAGAACAGCAAAATCTGAGACTGGACAATCTAAGTTGGTGAAACATGAAAAAGACTCGACGAAAATATTCCAGATGATCAATACAAGTCAGGTTTTAGCACTAAAGACAGAGAAGTCTTTCACTACAGTGTAGAATAAGGAATTTTAACCATTGCGTTTTGCGTTCATTTAATAATCTCCTTATTGCCTCATAAATCTGGTAACGCACGACTCAGTCAGCAAACCTGACCTTAGGTCTTGGGGGACGTGTTGAGCACAGTTTACAGGTGTTCTTTAGTGTCATGATCATCTTTCATCCTTCCTTCATGGGGACTTGACGATAATTCATTTTCCTGATAAATGGTCAACGGATACAGGTAACATCATTCATTTTCTTCAGTTGACAAAACTGATGACTTTGTCCGCCTCGAGAACACGTCAAAGCCCACGGAGTTGATGATTATTCATGTCGTTAATTACTCTTTATTACTTAAGTTGATTTTCAAAGATATTCTCTCTTTTGGGAGTATATTTTTTTGTGTGTGTGATTCTAGGAAGGGGATTCAGAAGGTGACTGCGCATCAACTGTGAAGATAAGAAATTAATTATGTAGTTAGTTCGGCCTTATTAGTATTCATAGAAGGGATCTCTCGAGCCAAGGGTCACGAAGGACGTATGGCGTATGGTGGAAGTGTTGGTGGTGGGACTCGTGCTGGTGGTGTGGTAGTGATGGCGATGGTGGTAGTGGCATTAGTAGTGGTAGTAGTGATTGTGGTGGTAGTAGTAGTAGTAATGGTAGTGGTTACAGAGACACAATACCTCTCTGCTGTACACATAACAAAATATCCATATGTACAATATCCCTTAGCTATACACATGCATAATACCCCTCAGCCGTATCTATAAACATTACCCATCAGCTAATCACATTCACAATATCCCTCAACTGTATATATGAATAAACATGATACCCTTCAGCTATGCACATATATATAATACCCCTCCGCTGTACAAATACACAATTCCATTTAGCTATATACATACACAATATACCTCAGCTGTACATGTAGACAATACCCCTCACCTAGGAACATGCACAATATCCCTCACCTATATATAAATATCATAGTCATCATCTGTACAAACAAAATATTCC
>JAYMFT010012614.1:0-16800 GCA_038088735.1 Panulirus argus | reverse complement strand
AAAAAAAAAAAAAAAATATATATATATATATGTGTGTGTGTGTGTGTGTGTGTGTGTATACAAAGTCACGAAACGAGGTAATACAAGTGTAAAGATCTCCCCGTAACATACTTACACACACACACACGCACACACCTTCACACACTCACACACACACAAACAACTGCAAGCGCTCATTCCCCCCCGCGTCAGTGGAGCCAATAGGCGGCTTAATGAATAAAGCAATTACCACTAATGTCCTGGTAATTAACTAGATGCAGATTCAGACCAGAGTCGTCGGCAATTTCAGCTTGAATCCCGGACGGAGGATTCTCCAACGCACGTAAATTACAATACACAAGATGATGGTGCACGCAAAATACGATAGATGGGGATGGTGCACGCAAATTATGATAGATGAGGATGGTGCACGCAAATTACGATAGATGGGGATGGTGCACGCAAATTACGATAGATGGGGATGGTGCACGCTAATTACGATACATGGGGAGGGTGCACGCAAATTACGATACATGGGATGTTGCACGCAAATTACGATAGATAGTACACGCAAATTACGATAGATGGGAATTGTGCACGCAAATTACGATACAAGGGGATGGTGCAGGAAAATTATGATAGATGGTGCACCCAAATTCCGATAGATGGCGATGATGCACGCAAAGTACGATGCAAGGGAATAGTGCACGCAAGTAACGATAGATGGTGTACCCAAATTACGATAGATGGGGATGGTGCACGCAATTTACAATAGATGGGGATGGTTCACGCAAATCACGATAGATGGGATGGCACACGCAAATTATATATGGCACTGTACGCGTTAATCACGATGAATATGGATTAAGCAACGCAGGGAGTAGATAATGTTATGCGCATTAATAGCCTCGTTACGCATACCAAAGGTTAGCCGAGAGTAACCTTAATTTTCAATGTAAATTGTAGGAATATATCCACATTAATGGAGTCTATTCCGACCCCTCCAGTAATGTTCGCTAGAAGTGGTTCGTTCGGTGAATCGTTCGCTGGAAAGCGTTGGCGCACGAACCAACTAACCTGCTAGCAAACTGAACATAAGGAGAAAAATAGAAAGTACATTGTTTTTTTCACGTCACATCGATAAAGAAGTGTATTTCGGCAGCTAGGGGGAATGTTAGGTTAGGTTTTCATAGATTCTGTTGATTTCTATCAGTGTTTCACATGATGTTGTGTCAATTAGCCCCACATTTTTCCTTGACCTTCATAGCCCTCCCCACAATCGTGAATATTCATTATGTATTCCCAAATCTCTTCAGCTCCTTCGTAAATCACTTAAGTATAAGTAGTTCATTGATATTCGTTTCTTCCAAATCGAATAAGTTACTTCTGTGCTCTCTTTACCAAAACTTGTAGCCTCGTTTGGCTATGAGGTTCATCCTCGGGTGTTGGATGGCGACTGAGTAACAGGCCGCCAGGCTCGGACAGTGTAACTAACGTATAAAACTATTGCCCTGACCTTTGCATGGGGAAGCTACTGCCCTGACCGCTCCATGGGGAAGAGCGGTCGTCCTAACAGCCTGGCTGACCTCACCTGGGTCACATCGCAGCATAAGGAGTAAGCCACCTTCCAGCTTAACTCCGTCTCCCTTTGGGTCTCCGCCAATCAAGGATACCTTCGCTCGTCGCTCACCAGTCAGCGGTCGCGTAACCGTCTCCTCTATTTTCTCCTCCAGCTAAATAAGAGACGTCTGACAATCGCCAGAGGGCCATCTACTTCTCTCAAGAACTAATGCCGTGACCTGAGTTCGGCCGCACTCATATACCAGGGCATCACCCACGGTAAGTCAGGCAAGCAGTCGCCTTGACCCAGTTAAAAAACGGACCACCCCCGTACCTGAAGTCTTGGCAATGTGACTCCAATTCAAGGAGCTCTTGGGGTTCCCCCTCCGTCAGTAGTAGTCCACCATGTGACTCACGTCTTTCCATCTTCCTGGCGGGTGTCTCTGGTGCCTCATCTTCGACGTCCACCTGCACCGGGACATCACCATCGCCCATCTCAAGAAGCAGCTTGGACTACGGGACCTACGGCCTCTCAACATCTTGTAGCACAAACGAACGCGAGACGCGCCACAACCCATCCCCTGCAGAAGCTCCACGAGACTCGCCTAGCCACGCCTTACGGGACGCCTGCCTCACCTCTTCTCCCTACAGTTTCACCATGGCAATACTTAACGTCACCTACTTACCATAAACCTGCAATTCCAGCACCAGCATGCTCTAGAATACATCAGCGCTGTTCATTACCCAACAAAGCACTATGTGATGTTTTTACTTATGTTCCCTAATCCCTCTCTCAGTCCGTCACCAAACCAAATAAAGTATTTGAACCATAAGAGAATCCCTAAACACATTCAACAGTTACTGTACCTGGAGTTGATGCACCGAAATTAACCTACATGAGTACAGGGCACGCAAATTATGAAATTACTGTACATGGATATAGTGCATGGAAATTATGGTATAAAAGCGATGAAGCGCATAAATTATCCAAAAGGGAGGAGATGCACGCCATCTTGCTCTATTTGGTGATGGTACAAGTCAATTACCCTGTACAGGGATGACACAATCGTACTACGCTGCTTTACTGTGACAAAAAGAAAATAATAAACAAAAAATATATAAAACAAACGCAGGCGCAACAATGGGATAACTACGACAAAGAATTAAATAAAACAAACAAATAAGCACGTAAAATGAAATAGAATATCATGAAAAATAAAATGAGGTTAAAAAGAACGACAGCATTTTAATACTTGCATCGTTTCATGGCAGATGAAGGACGACTTCCACCCAACACAAATGACACCCCACAGCGAAAACGGGCATTTTCGCAGACATTTCCAGCGTTTATAGAGTCCTAAAAGTTTGCATTACTGCGCATTGCAGATGATGATGCAGGGAGCGAGGCCATGAGGGGAGGGGGGGAGAAGGCCCGAGCGGAGAGCAGGATAAACAGTACAGTTTGGGAGGAGGAGGGAGATAGCGGAGTTGATAGACGGTTGAAGGCGAGGAGATGGAGAGGGGACGAGAGGTTTAAGGGAATATCGAGGCGAAATATCTCTCAAATAAGAGAGATTTGAGACATGAGAGGCTCGCGGAAGTGGATACGTTAATAGTTGATAATAATAATAATAATCATAAAAATAAAAACCAATAATAATGATAATAAAACATCAAATAATAATAATATAATAATAATAATAATAATAATAATAATAATACATGCACTTTTAAGAGTGCATAATGTCTTACAATTATTGTTAGCACCTGAAGGTGCTACGGATTACTGTTTGTAGATGCAGCTTGACGTTGACGGCCTTAATGACCCTAGCAAACGACAGAACTAAAGCCTAAACAACCTACAAACCTACAACTACATAATAACGATGCGAATGAAGATGAACGTTCTGCAATTTCCTAATGAGCAGCGGCGGACTTAATTACTGTAAGGGCCAATTATTCAGGAAATGGTGGACGAAAAGGCGATTATTCTATTATTCTTTGTTTTGTTTTGCTTTAATCCTTCGGAAACTACTGGTGTAGTTAGCTGACTTATGTGTACGAAATACCTACATCCAACAGTAGCAGTAAGGATAGGAAAAAAAAAATAATATGTATGGGAGTAGAAAGGTAAAAATGTGAAGTTGAAAAAACACATATAAAGCTTTTAAAGAAAATGTAATATCAGGAGACTCACTGAGCGCGTCATAACGCTGTGAAAAATATTCTAGTACTTACTGCTGACGACGAGGGAGGCGCGCTGTCTGCTCCTTCACGTCGTTGTCTCAGAATTTCTCAACTTAATACGCCAGCCATGACCTCAGGCAACGGTGATGGAAGCTATTAGTAGCCTCGGGACCCGGGCTCTCTGTACTGCTAGCCTGCTGAAATAGATGAGAAAAATATTTAAAGCTTTCCCGCTTCTGTATATATATATATATATATATATATATATATATATATATATATATATATATATATTGCACTGCAAGGTAAGGACAGTAGAGCGAGAATTGTTTTCTGGTGAGTTGGTGTCCCACAAGTCATATATAACGTCAAGCGCCAAGGGCCAATTATACAAGCAATCGTTACAAATGACAGTATTCAATGATTTTCTGCCCGTTTTACTGAAAGCTGAATATGCATGAAGTATATAGCCTCTTGGGGAATGTAGAACTAAAGGTTCATGATGTCTGTACATATACTAGAGCCAAGCCCGGGTACGCACAATCGCTCGTCAGTAAACTTCAGAGTAAAGAATGATGAAGCAAAACGTGACAAAAAAAAAAAAAAACGTTCGTCAATTACCTATCAAGACGTGGCACCATAAATACAGAAGAGAAATATGGAGGAGGTGGAAACTGTCGCCAGGTTGGCCGTTGCCGTAACTAAAGACACTCCGGGGAACAGTTCCCGGGATTACCGTGATATTCTTGAGAGATGCCATGTTTTCCCCAATATTTTCCCCCGCGACAGTTTATTTTCCTATTCTTTTTTTCTCTCTTCCTTCCCAAGAAATAGATTGCTCGCTTGTTCTTTATGGGGAGTGGTGCGGATTTAGCATTTCTGAGATGGTTTTAAGGTGGGAACGAGAGTTCACAAATGTTCATCCAAGACACGAACTGTGTTGGTTAACGGAGTTTAGCACAATATTTATACCTGGAATTTGTAAACAATATCAACATTTTTGGTTAGAGTTATGGGAATTACCACCAACATACTTTATGTTTGAAGGAAAAAGGTCGTGGTTCCTGCAGCGTCACTTAATACCCAAGAGTAATAGACATCACTGAAGTAAGAAATGTGACTTAATATTCAAGAGTAATAGACATTACTGATGTAAGAATTGTTTTTAATAACACCACAATGATACAGTACTTACTAGTTTATGTAAGTTAATGATACATGATAAGGAAAACCACCAGTAGGGAAGTTTTTCTTATATGGTAATAAATAAGATGATAAATGATATATGTACCGAAGGTGATAAAGTATACTGCTATCAAAAATTTCCACTATCAACCAAGTTAAATAATGTAACCATCCGATTTCTTTCTGAACCAGTTACCTTATTTTCAAAATTCTGTTATCTTATATCATTACTGTAGTATCATAATGATAATCATAATTATCATTAGTAGTAGTGCTAATCTTTTTTTTATTTGTTCGTCGTTTCCTAGTAGCAGACGACGAAAGGCGTCATTCGCTCACATCCATTCTGTAGCTGCTGTGCGTTATCTTTATTAGTATCACTATCATCATTATTATTTATATATTACTGTTATCATTATCATTATTATTACGATTGTTATTTTGTGGGGGCTGGAAAAGGAACTGGCTGCACCTAGATATAACCACTGTATATTTACATAAGAGAACGAGGTTCTACATATTGTGATAATTTCAGGAAGACGATACGACCCTGAGGCACACCGGTACGACCCTTAAGCACGATGGTGCGACCATAGAGCACGACGGTATGACCCTTGTGCAAGATGGTACGCATTTTAGGAGTAACAGCCCGGCCTTTGACCTGACCCTTGAAGGGAGAGGTCAAAAGGTCGTCTCATTATAGCCAAAGGTCGTTCCGCTGTGCTCAAGTGGTTGAAATAAGAACCAAACAAGAAGTCAGGGTAAACTATATCAAACTTTTAACACAAACTAAACCGGCAGTCTAACTTCTGAAAGTTTAAAAAGACCAGCGAATTAGGTTGCTGGAAATCTAAGAGTTCCAGGCGCCACAGGGTAAGTAATGACCTTTGGAGTCCCGCATCTTGGGACTTCCAGCTGGGCCTGGAAGAACCTGTCATTACCCTTTCCTGGAATCCCTGCAAAGTGGAGGAGGAGGAGGAGGGTGCTTCAATGGCTACCTAGAATCCTTCGGGTCCACCTTCTTAACCCTCTCCTTTTTCAAGATCTCTTTAATCATCACAAGGCAATAAAAGTGTGAGAAAAAAACAACATTATTTTTAAAGATATCTTTAAAACAAAACGACCCTAAAATTTCTTTCAAAGAGCCTTTGGAATTATTCACAATAAATGTACAAATTTCTTTAGTATTCACGTGTTGCTTAATGTTATCCACAGGTCCATACCGCATCCCTGGTGGCTGGCTGGTGGAGGGGAGGAGGGGGAAGGGAGAGGACCAGCAGCCCTCCCTCCCCTCTGGCCGCTGGGACGTGACTAAGGACGCCCTCCGCCGCCGCTGCACATCCACAACTTCTTCGCCCCCCAACATTTTTACCTTCAGAGGAAAATTTACGTTTGTGAGGCGAGGCGACCGATGCAAGGAGCCTCTTACGGACCCCCCTCTCTATTTCTTTTTTCCATGCCTGAGTCTGGCGCTGCCTGGTTGCCAGCAGCCTGGAGAGAGAGAGTCTAGAGAGTTGGTCCTCCCTCTGCTGCCGGCAAGTTACGTTGTGACGTTTGAGTATATTCAATTTTCTTTATTTTTTTTTGCCATCAAGATAACTCGGTATGATATACATGTGAATGTCCACGAGTCTCTTGCTCTCTCTCTCTCTCTCTCTTTCAGAAGGGTTGATGACGGCGTAGAGGTAATCCAGCACTGTTCAGTGACTGTCAGGTTTCACTCCTGCGGCCTGTAGCTTCCAGTTTTCAATCCATAAACACACACACACACACACACACACACCTTCCGCCTCATACATAAAACTTGACATTATTCACATCTACACAACTTCCACTCTTCTCAAACTCACCTTGCACCTCCGCTGCCTGGTCTTCCTCCCTATGCACCACACAACAGGGGAATACTAGAAAAGGTGTAGAAAACGGCATGCAATAATCATCCACGGTCCCTCTTACACCACCTATCAAAAGGCGCTCACCCACACTGGTCCTCCCATCTCTCTCCAAACATCAATCACCTGGATCCCATCCCACACGTAGGGGGAAGGAGTTAATAATGCACTAGACCTCGCCACCTTCACCTCCTGACAACTGATATATGCCTCCTCCCCGAGTTACAGTTCGGCACCACAGAAGCATCGAAGAACATCCGAACTCTTACAGACCGCTACAAGAACAGTCCCATCCCAACTGTAGTCAACATCATCAACAATCACTAGACTGCCACACCAGCGTCTGCGTAAAGACTATCTTTTTCACCCCCGCCCCGCCCCGTCCTTTCTTCATAGTCTCGCTATCTATACTTTTGTGTATTTTGCGGATAATTCAACGCACCTTGGACTCTTAACATCATCAACTGATAGCTTCTGCAGCGCGTCTTGAACCTAGTTTCGTTCACTTTGAAGGTCTGGTCTGAGAAGACCATCTTCACTACACCCTCGTCTTTACAGACTTGCATCTTCGCTACATCTGTATTTTCACCACAAAATGATTTTGTGACTACTGCGTCATCTTCACTACCCCCATTACATTCGTTACATCCTTACCTTCACCAAGCCAGGATCAATATTTGTTCCCAATATTCATCTTCACTACATGTTTAAACTTCACATGCTATGATCTTCACTAAGCTAGTTCTAAGGCCGGCTTTTCAACTCTCTCCACACAGACACCAGTACTGATATATACACATATCAATATTTCTATCATCATTATTACTATTATCATTATTCTGAAATGCATTTGCACTGACATACAGAACCAACGGACGGCTCCATCACGGAACGGACGGGCGTCGTCTGGCTATGGTCGTGGGTGCAGGAGTGTCTCCAAGGAGTGAAACCTGTACACGGAGTCCTCCCAGCACCTTCACCTGAGATGCCACGTTGGAATTTAAAGGTCTGCTGGACCCCTTGAGCACGATGGTAACGACCCCTAGAGCATAAAGGTAACGACCCCTCGAGCACGATTTGAGGCCATCATACTCGTAGGTCGTACATCGTATAGTTGAAGGGCAATAACAACTACCTACCTACCTGCCCGCCTACTTACCTGCCTTCCTACCTACCCACCTACTTACCTGCCTACCCACCTACTTATCTGCCTACCTACCTACTTACCTGCCTTCCTAACAACCCACCTACTTACCTACCTACCCACCTACTTGCCAACCAGTACAATTCCTCCCTCGTTCCTCTCCCTACCAATCTTCAAAAATATCACTCACTGGCAATGTGTATGTATCAACATTTCCTCGTCTTCCAATTTCCTTTTTCTTTTGAATTTCTCTTCTCTTGCTGCACCGTGCCTCGGTCTTCCACTTATACCAGTGCATGAAGATTAGGTCAATATATTGAAGAGTCTGTTCCGGTTTACTTCCCGTCTTCACTGTTGTGTGACAGTGCTTTTTGGTTACACTGTTGTGCGAGTAACTCTGGTCTCGCTGATGTGTGACAGTGCCTTATGGACTCACTGCTATTCAACAGTGCTTTTAACCTCACTGCAGTGATAGCGCTTTATGGCCTCACTGCTGTACGACAGTGCAGAATTCTGGCCTCACTATTGTGCGACAGTGCTTCTGATCTCACTGCTGTGTGAGTGACTATGGCCTCTGCTGCGCGACAGTGTCTTTGGCCTCACTGCTGAACGACAGTGCCTGTGTCCTCACTGCTGTGGGGCAATGACTCTGTCCTCAGTGCTGTGCGACAGTGCCCGTGGCCTCACTGCTGTGCGACAGTGGCTCTGACCTCATTGATGTGCGACAGACTCTGGCCTCACTGTTGAACGACAGTGCCCGTGGCCTCACTGTTGTGCGTCATTACCTGTGGCCTCACCACTCAGCAACAGTGCTTGGGTGTCACTGCTGTTCGAGTGCTCGGAGCCTTACTACTGAACAACAGTGCCCGTGGCCTCACAGTTGTGCGAGAGACTCTGACCTCACTGCTGCGCGACAGTGCCTGTGGCCTCACTGCTGCGCGACAGTGCCTGCGGCCTCACTGTTCCGCCTGATCACTGCTTTGAGGAGAGATCCAGGGAAATATGACAGCCGTAACTCGAGACTCCGCAGAGAGCAGCGCTTCGGGGGAGAATCTATCCTTTATACACACACACCGTCCTCCCCACACCCACTGCAGCCGCATCTTTATAAGGCTTAGACGTTCTCGAGTCTCGCAATCCAACCTCCTCTTTCCTTTCCACTCCCCGAACACGACCCTCTGAGCACGACGGGACGTTCCCTGTAAGTACGACGGGAGGACGACCCTCTGAGCACGGCGGTATGACCTTTTGAGAAACGGTGGTACGACCCTCTGAACATAGGGCGGTACGATCCTCTGAGAACAAAGGTACGACTCTTAGCTTACGACGGTACAACCCTTGGAACATGAAAGCAATATCATTTGAGCACGACAGTATACGACACTATTGCACGATAGCACGACCCTTATCTACGAGGATACGACCCCCGGGCACGATCTTATGACTTGGATATAACGTAAGACCCCCCCCCCCACCTGGGCCTCCTGAGGCAGGAGTATCAATGCGTATTGTTGGAAGTCTAAAGGTCACAAGGTACTGACTGACTGACTGACAAGGGGTGGTGGACACACGCCTAGGAGAACGCCGCGCCCCCCACATCCCAGATTTAGATGGTAACGGAGATCCGGGAGGGTCGCAGGACGCAGAGCCAGATCGAGAATTATGACGGGGAAGGAAAGGCGAAAGATTGATGCGATTTGAAGAGAAAGCCAATCGATTTGAAGGGAAGGCGCTTGATTTGAAGGGAAGCCATACGAGGTTTTCCTACATCTGTCAGAATATTAACCTCTCCTGTGATTGATTTTTCTAGCTGTGTTATAATCTTGTTCCCTGATGGCTTTGTTGTATATCGTTTTCATAAGGCTACGTTACTTTTCGTTTCACAGAACTTTGTTATAGATTATTTTTGGTAAGTTCTGTTATCATTTACTTTTTAAAAGTTCTGTCTTGGTCCTCTGTGATACAGCTGTTATGAGTAATTGTTCATAAAGCTATTTTACGTTTGATTTTTACTCCAACGTGCTTCAGGAATAGTACTACACCTTCCTAAGCTATTGTCCTCTCACCAACTCCTAAGACATTTCCAAGTCATTCGTCTCCTTTACTCATAAGCTTCGTTTCACTCAGAGCCAGAACACCCAGGTTTCCTTCCTCAAACATACTACCTTCCTCACCTCTCTTCTCATCTTAGTTACATCCACACATTCAGACACCCCAGTCTGAGCCTTCGAGGAGGATGAGCACTCCCTTCTTGGCTCCTTCTTCTGTTCCATCTTTTAGAAACTGAAACGGACAGGATACATTCATTAATTCATGCTTCAGACACCTGAAGGAATTTTATGGACTTCCGTTCTGAAGTGGTAAACTGTGTTGACAATTGATTTTCCACGGGCCCGCCAAGGTTCCTGATCCACGGGGAAACGAAAAACGATAAGTTCCCAAGTGCACTTTCGTGTAATGATCACATCATCAGGGGAGATTTTATCATTTAACCAGAGTGCACGAAGAAATCTCTCAGTATTTACAAATACGCTGACAAAACCCACTTCAGTATCATCCACTCATGAAAGAACATTCATACACCAGCAGGAAAGTTGGCGAAACGTAACATTTTTCCCGTGATTACGGTACAAAGTCATTAACATACCTTACAAGATGATCGTAACACAATGACGGTAATTGCGGCGCGTGCGCGCTCTCATCACAGACTCATCTCAGTGTCGATAACGCTTATACCCCACAGCGAACCTAACACACTTGAACAGTAAACAGACCTCGATTACTTTCACATCCTGCAGTACTGTTGTGAAATCAGCGAATCCGAAAGAGAATTCCTGCCACACATTACAAAATATATGTCAGTGGTTCAGGCATAACGATGCCTTGTCCTAGTTACTTGAGAAGTAAACTAATTTGGCTTACTGTGAATAATACATTCAATATGTAAATTTATATCGAGTTGAGTCAGTGAGTCTCAGTTCTTGGTGGGTAATTTGTACACCCTGTGTCCTCTTTCTCTGCGCCAACTGCCCACAAGGTGAGTAGGAGTGAAAAGACAGATTTCTTGCGTTTCCAAGAAGGATAAAGTCATTCTAGATCAAAACACACGAGATATTAGGGTTGATTTACGGGCCATCATACATTTGCTAAGCTACTTTCAATCTGTAAACCTTTTCCAAGAAAGCAGGTGATCTTAATGAAATTACAAGAAACGTTATGGAATCACAGAATTTCTTATTTGGTTACATCAAGAGCACCCGGGTACGAATAAAGTCATTATGTGAACTAACCAAGTAACGTCAGGTTCTTAATTAGGTCATACCAGTAAGGTCCAAGCACCCACGATGCCATGGTGTAACCAAACCCTTATAACGTCAAGGGAATTTGGTTATACCAAGAGGTTCCTTATGATGTGGAGCTCATCTGATATTCTTAGGAACCTTTTCTTGTTTGCACTATGAGTTCTAGTTACTTACAATCCCATGGTGTAACCAACCTACCCATGAGTTACACACACACACACACACACACACACCAGCTACTTAAGAGTCTGGGAGACTTTTGCAAAAAAAAAAATAACACCTGATTCTACTGTCGAATCGAATCATTGTTAAATCTGGTCCACTGGGCGAACATGCGGCCTGCTCTCTCTCTCATGGGGCCAAGGAGACACTGGCGCCCATGGACGAGAGAGAGAGAGAGAGAGAGAGAGAGTTCAACCATGCTCATGACTAACACTGCGAGGTGCTAGGAAGCTGCTTTCTTTCCATAACGAACCGTTTCGAAACATTTCCATATCCGTCCATTCGCCACTGACCCAATCGTATGATTACGCTTCGAACCACTTTTTTTTTTTTCCGAAGCGAATGAGTCATATATGGATGCCATTACACTCCTCTCGCCCCCACTGCCTTTTTTGCCTCCCCCCCCCCCCTTTTTCTATATGAATCATCCAAGATTTCTATATACGTTAGAGCAATCATGTGATATGGCAAAATATATATTCTGAGATTCCTAATCCTTCGTGTAGTCATCGTTTATTGCATATGACACATGGATCACTGAGGGGTTCAAGAACACGTCCCCGAAGCTTCATGACGAGTCGAATGAATGAAGCTTAGGCTTCGTTTCATAAGAAGCTATTTGTCACAGTGCAAACCTGCGTATCTCCATGAGATTGTCGTGTAGGGAGGTGAAACCTCTGAACACGACAATTCGACCCTGGAGGACGACGGTACGACTCCTTGGGTATCATATAGTCTGGCCCTTTGAGCTGGCATAGATCGTACCGTCGTAATCAAAGACGGTACCGTAGTCTTCAGCAGTCGTCCGTTCGTGTTCAAGGGTCGTGCCATCGTGTTCAAGGGTCGTACCGCCGTGCTCAAGGGTCGTACCCTTGTTATAATGTACCTTACCTTCAGAGGTCGTATCACTGTGTTAAGATGTCACACACTCTCGTGCCAAAGGGTCGTACCGTCGTGTTTATAGTAGGGGGTCGTACCATCGTGCTCAAGGGATCGAAACACAATCGAAGTGGGCACTGTGGAGGCTCAGGGGGGGAGGGTCGGTCAGTGACCCCTGTGGTGGCTATGGCCAGTCCCCAAGCCACTGCGAGATGACCCACTAACCTAACCCGGCCGTGTCCTGTCACTCACACCTTCGGTAATGTAATGCTCCGTGGGTTCCAGGGTGTGACGCGCGTACTGATTGTGACGCTGGCTCCAAGGAATCTCGCTCGGTTCTCTCTCTCTCTCTCTAAATACCTTCAAAAGTCGTTTCGACAAATGCTTTATAGATTCAGGTGTACTCTGAGAAAGAAAAAAAGAAGCCAGAAATAAACTATAAACGACAGCGGTAACGGGGACAGTAGAAGGCTAATGTGCAGCAGCGGGGAGTCGGTGATAGCTTAAAAAATTGCTGAACGGAATTACATTTTCCTAAGTTAAACTTTCTTTTTCTTTTCTTTAACAGACAAGCCAGTCGTGGGCTAATCTGGTCTCCTGTTGTCTGTCTTTCTCAAGTAAACTCATGTAAACTATCTCTCTCTCTCTCTCTCGAGTGAAGAATGACCTCCCCCCGCCCCACACCCCATTTGCTCACGTCCACTCTCCAGCTGCCATGAATAATGCACCGAAACCACACGGCCCACCCATCCACAACTGGGCCGTTTCAGACGTCCTTCGTTCAAGCCCATTGACAGTTCCTCATCGCCCCGCGTATACCACATCCCTCTAATTCGTTCTACCCCTTACCTCCCGTGGTTGATGGCGATGATGTTGATGTTGGCAAGCAGTCCGATTCTTTAAGCTGTTAAGGGTGTTATGAATGACGCTGCAGTGAAGATGGGTTGTTGCCAGCACTGACACCAGTGGCAAGGGGTTGTCAGAGAACTTCCAATCAAGCAAACGCGTTCATCAAATCATAGTTTATGACCACCGGAAAATACATACAAGGGTCTCCCATCCCCGTGGCCTAGAAGACATTAACCATGTCAGGGTCTGGAAGATGGAGATGTTCCCCCTCCGTAGCGTACTACTGAGGAAGCCTGCAAGCAATGGAATGAGACTTCACCCACCGCCCCCCAGGCAGCTCAAGGTTGCTGGGCTTTGTTGATGATTACGTTATGGCTGAAGAGATAGAAAGTCAACAAAGTTAGGAGCCACAGATGTGTTGCGTCTCCCAAGGTTGCGACATACAAAGTCCAGGGAAAAGTTTACGTGCTTCTGGAAGTATGTGCTTGTTTCTTGTGTTGAAAGCACGGCTAGTTCTCAAACAGCCAGTGTCCTTTTTCGCATGCGTATCTAGTTTTCTTTAAGTCTTCCGTCGCTACGTTCTCTTGTGTACGCTCAAAGATGGGATCATAAACACATCTCCTGCTTTAAAAACAGATAGAAGATAATGCCATAATCATCCCAGATCTTGAATATAGAATATCTGTTCTTTTCTTGAAGCTGCAGGTAAATCGGCACTTTTCATCGAAGGTGAGTCGTTGTGAATTGTATTAGTTGCTCTGATTCTTCACCTATAATAGCACCGAGTCCTTTCTAGTACTGATGCCTTATCAGTAGCTGCTTGGGCAAGATAGATTCACACACTATAAACTCATACATCCCGCCTGAATAACGATGCACATTGTGGGAGAATTGTTGATTTGGCGTTCCTGAGTATTGCATACCAGAAAGTTTAAGCATTGAATTCCTATATATACGAACTGGATGTTAGTCATTCCCTCTGTTGCAGAGAGTTGAGGTTTAAGATTAATGGACTCTATGAACACTATTTCTATAAGTCCAGGAAGAAGTTATGATACATTTTTGCATATCTCTTTTTTATGTTAACTGAGACAGCACGGGCAGCTGAAACCCTAATCGAGGCCATCTTACTAACGCTATATACATCCATATACCCTAGGCTGAGCCAGGTATCCATTTTATCGACCAACCACCTAGAGGTGGATGAACAGCTGGGTTGAGTGTGGACCAACTGCCGCAACTAGGATTCGAACCTATGCCATGTTCAACCCTGGGCGGGCGAGCGGCCCGTGAATGCGTCAGCGTCATCTATCAGGCATCATCTCTCATCATCATGTCCTGCTCATCATATTCAACTATTGAGTTATGACAATATCCTCAGGCCAGAAGTATGAGTGTGTAGTGAGCTCAAATCATACTATTTATCAGCTTTAAAGGACAAATATAGAACAGACTTTAAGTCAGTAAGAGTTTACGATGCATTTGACGGCAACACAAATACGTGTCATGAAATACCCAGCTCCTGCTTGTGTTTCTTTTCCTGTGGTATTCCCATAAGCGTTTGTCTTCCTAGGAACACCGTGATAGCAAACACGTTGTTTTTTCATTTGTTTTCCTTGAGTCTGTTTATTGTCAATCCTTACCCCATTGGACCTTATGTGGACTGACCTATCTACCCTCGCTTACCTACTTACTTACCTTAATTTGTTCGTTTTGCTTGGTTTTACCTCTGTTCCCCCATACAAGGCCTTCCTTTATTTACCTTGGTATCTTTATTCTAACTTATATATCTTTCCTTAAGATCACAGTCTCACCCTAACTTATTTACCTTACTCTGCATTGCGTCCATCCTATAAGACTTACCTTTCCTTAGACTTAGCCACCTCCCCCAGACATACCCACCTTTGTATAACTTACTCAACTTACCTTGAGTCATCTATCTTCTCCCCAAAACAACAATTTTCTCCTACCTAACCTCCCTTACCTTGACATACCTACGTTCCCTCTTCCTAATTATTCTTTGTGTTTGTTTCCTTCCCTAACAACATCTGCCGTTGCACGCTCAACGGCCCACGAGAGACTGGCGGATATCCCAGTGTCTCTTTGTGGCTTGGCCAGGCATGTCACTGCCTCTTCCTCTCATTCGTCTTTCTTATATTCCTCCTCTTTTCCTCCTCTCCTCTCTTTAGTATAACTGGTTATCTACCCTTCTCTCTTTTTCATCTTTCGTTTCTTCTTTCCCGTATACGTGACTCCTATTGCGATTCCTCCTTTAGCTAGAGAGAGGTGTGAGGAAGAGAAGTAGAGAGAGACATGTAAACCACTGACTCCACGCTATGGAGGAGGGCAGAGCGGTTTGCAATGTCACCGTGACAAAAGTCACAAGGCGGGCCGGTGTGTTTGTGTTACGTGTTTACCCTTTAAGACTGGTGGAAACTTTACCCATAGTTAATCTCCTGCCTAGTTGGCACGAGGGAAGTGCCCGTGGTGTGTACTGATGGAAATGGTAGATCTATTCATGATGGAGGCGTCATTCAGAGAGACACAGAGTTGAGGAATATGCTGACCATAGTGGTCAGCCCTTTAACTATCGTATAAGACTTCATTGTAGGGCTTCTGCCTTAGACCCTGCCCTGGGAACCTGCCCTAGGCCCTGCCCTAGGCCACTGGACCTAGCAGAGGATAGAGAGAGAGAGTCAGAGTCCCTGTTCGGCCATGGTCCCAAATGCGTCAGAAATGCGCCTCACTTCCCCCACAGACTTAATGTAGTGATACGCAATCTATAGCCGTCGGGAGAAAGCTGCCCAGGATTTGGATATTCCCCCCTTCTGTCAGTGGGCGGACGACTTAGTTTGTTTGATCTCCGTTGTCTCCACAACGTCCGCGTCACAAGTGAGAAGCGGCAATCAGGGAGTCCAACAGCGGCGGAAGCCTCAACAGGTGGATTTCTACGTAGCTACTGAGCTGTCATGTATTCCCAGGAACACATGGTACTGTAAGACTTGTTGCTGGTGCTGGTTGTGTGTGGCTGCCTCTAGCGCCAGCCATGCGGAGCTTGCGGTAAAAAGTAAACCAAGAGAATCTCTAGATTGGGGGGAAAGATGTATACCCTATGGCCAGAGGTCGTGAGACTGAGGTAGATAGAGAGATAGAGAGTGAGAGAGAGAGAGAGAGAGTGGGAAGGAAAGACTGAGAAGAGAGACTACATAATCAAGAAGACCAAAACATAAGAATAATACATATAAATTACTCTCTTGATGGCATCAGAAAGTACTCCAAAAAAAAAAAAGATACAGTATCAAGGAGAGAGAAACGGAGAGATAGATAGATAGAGAGAGAGAAAAAAGAGAGAGAGAGAGAGAGAGAAGTTTGTGCTACGCTTGTGTGCCGAGGAACATTCCGCAGCATCACTATGATTCCAAGCAATGACCAGAGAGGAGACAGTCTCGGCCAAGGACACGGGTCTACTGGCGTTCGTAGTTCCTGGAAACATACTGACTGGTCTCATGTAAAAGACATGCATAAGAATTCCTGGAAATGATCTGACTGGTCATATATATATATATATATATATATATATATATATATATATATATATATA
>JAYMFT010012603.1:0-16800 GCA_038088735.1 Panulirus argus | reverse complement strand
GGGGATGGGTTTTTCTTCGTCTGTTTCCTAGCGCTACCTCGCTGACGCGGGAAACAGCGATCAAGTATAATAATAATGAAAAAAAAAATATATATTATCATTATTCCGTAAGGTGGGTTAGATATATGAAGCCTCTGAAATTAGTCACATACATCCTAAACCCATGCTCAGTTTGTTAAAGTGAAACAAGGACTTTCTTACCTAAAAAAGGCTTCTTACTTTTTCACTTTGCTCTCTCAGCAATAATTCTATATCTGTGACACTCCAGTCCAACGTCTGAGTCTCAGCTGAATGACTGAGTCCTGGCTGAGGGTACATGTTGCTTGGCTCAACAGGAATGGAATATGTATACCTAGCACCAGACATGACTATCACACTTAGAACCAAACAGAAAGATGCTTTCATTTTAATTACTAACTCTGGTGTTGTTGATAAATGTTTTGTTGTATATGCCCCCAAAGAAATAAATAAAATATATTCTATCTGTAATAATAAGAATGAAAATATATGATATACCCACAAAATTTTAGAAATTTACAGGTTGGAGCAGTCTCCTTCATAAAAGTAACCTTGGTGATCACATATTCTGTATCTGCAATGAATTCAAGAGCCATTCATTTGCCTTTGAAAAGTCACATGTGGCGTTTTAGAGGTGCTGGTTCACCGTGCAGTATGAATAAAGTAATGACTAGGTGTATGAGAGAGTTGGTATGGGAGGAAATGCCATAGGAATGAATGGAGTGTTTGAGTTGGTGAAACATAATAGTTTGAGCTGGTTTTGGTACATGGAAAGAAAGCAAATGGTTAGTTTACAAGGGGATTGCATTATAGTACAATTAAAGTGGTTAGTGTAATAGGAAAACCACCTTTGACATGGGGAAATAGAGTGGAAGAGTACTGGAGGGAGGAAAATGAGGAGAGAATTTGTGGAATGGTGTATGTTTGGGAGGCATGTAAGGACAGGGATAAGCAGAGACTCTTTTTTTCATTGCCTTCCCTTTTTGGGAGTTCCCAGAGGGAACTGGTGTCAGAAATGTAGACAGATAAATAGCTATAAGGTTCACTAAGCATGGATTCACTGTACTGTACATGGATTTTTCAAGCAATGCAAATGTTGTGCGTAGTGAGGAATAATGTACACATAGTGCCACGTACCTCCATAGCAACCTCTAATGATGCATTTTCATACTGCTTCCACACCAAGTAAGTTTCACCCTGGACTATTTAGGATTCTTGCAGCTTTTCATTTAAACTCACTGAATTTAACTTCACACAATCTTTCCTTAGTTTTCCTACCTATATCTTTCATGATTTTCATTCACATTTCTAGGTCTATGCCATATATATAGCATTAAGCTAATATACATATTATTACCACGTGATGTGAAAATTCCCTTCCCTTACTTCTTCTAAACCATGCATAATACATATTACATATTATATTCCTTCTTATCAGAAACAGACTAGTCATGGTGTCCTCCAACCTGCCTTTCCTGTGTCTGTATCAAGTGTTTATGAGGAGCTTCCTGTTTAAAGCATGTCAGTGCAGCAGTCATGCCATAAACTATGATTTATATGTGTGTGTGCATACATGAATAGGAGTAGAGACACGGTACATTTATACAAGGTTAACAGATGGAACAACATGATTGTAACACTTTTTCTGTAACATGCATATAGTAATCACACATTATGTATATTCTTTCACCATTATCTGGGCTTCATCCCATTTATTATTTCCTACTGGGTCTGTTAATGATTGCATGTGAAATATATTTGTGAAACACTTATAATCCTGTCGTGTTTAGATCTAATGTAGGAGGTCGGTATTAATTACATAAACCTTAGCCAGAAATTACTGTTCATTCAATTTTGTACAAAGGTTTGTGCAGAGAATATGTAGTTATAAAAGTTCTATGCATGGTTGCTGCTAGTTTATATAAGATTATCTGGCCTGATGCTTCCATAAGAGTTTTATTAGAAAAGACATTTTTACTCTGTATGAGTGTTGAGGCAATACTCTTTATCAGTGAGTTGTATATGGTGTGTTTTTCATATTTCTTTCATTTATAGCTGTTTCTCATATTGTTGATACTTTTGAATACAACTCATTGGGGCAAATATTTATCTGTTTTCAAAGTACATTTTCAGAAAGAAAGGATTTTGGATGAATATATATTTTTTTATTACTGTGTATTCTGCTGTTATGAGTGATTAAATTTCATATTGTGTGCAGGTGTTGAACTTTAGGCACATTGGTGCTCGACAAGGAGCCGGGCTCTTGCGTGTGGGTGTCTACAATGAAGAGAATGGCCTAGCTCTCAATGGATCACTGGTGGTGACATATGATAGTGAGGGTAATGAGAAAGCCATGACTGAGGTCAAGTCACAGTGTATTGATTTCCAGTCTTGTGGAGATGTTGCTGTTGTAGCCAAACCAGTTAAGAAGAAAACCCATTATTTACAGGTAGAAACTGTGAATTTTTTAGTTGTAAATCCTTAACATATTCATATAAGTCATGTAGTCATCAGCTGATTTGAATTGTTGTTAGAATAATGTCTGGGTACTTGCTTTGTCAGTGAGTAGGGTTGTGTTCTTTAAAACTAGTTTTTAAGATATCAGAATAGATTTTGTAGGAATCCTGATAATTACAATGACTTTTCTTCTGTAGGAAAGTTACTACAATAAATGATAAAGTGTTGCAAGGAAAGTAAACAAATTACCATTATCATCATAATAATTTTTGTATTGTAACTTCACAAATTTATTATTTACAGATATTCCCTAAGCAACGGTTTGGTATAAGTGGTCTAGTTCCATACCATCATAAGGGCCAGACTTTCTTCTCATGTGGTGATTTCTTCAGTGAAGGAGTCTTCCAGAATATTGCTGCAGTAGCATATGCCCTGAGCAGGATCAATAGCAATGATGTGGGAGTTGGTTTAGGTGCTATTTTGTTTGACTACTGTGACAGAATAGAGCGAGCTAGAGAGAGATTCTTCAGCTTTTTCTCTGGGGAAGCCTCAGAGAGTGATGATAGTATTCTTCTTGGTCCAAACCAGATAGTAGCATCAATTACATTTGATGATGAGGCTGCAGAGGCTGTATCTAATATTCTTTCCTCAAACTATATCCCTCATTTTAGTTCTCCTGTTGGTGGACCTAAGCTCTCAGACCGTAAAGACCCGACTATCCTTACAAGTGTCCCATCCAGGACAGCTGAACTCAGAACATTGCTGGGCATTATCAAAGCTTACAGTTGGATGTTCATCAATGTTATTTATGACAATGATGACAAAGGTAAATTCCTTATGGAGACTTTCAGAGACTTTGCTCGTAAAGAGGATGTTTGCATTGGTGATTCTCTGGGTGTGCCAAAACGAGTGTCAGAAGAGTATGCCCAGGAACTAATTGAGACGCTGGCTGTGTTTTGGAAGCCCAGGATTATTGTACTTCTAATGGATGATGCCGATAATATTCGAACAGTACTACAAGTGGCTGAGAAGCTTGGTGAAAGTGAGACATTCACATTTGTTGCTGGGAGTGCCTGGGGAAACAAGCCAAGTATAACCAAAGGTTTAGATAGGATCTCAGCTGGGGCACTTACTTTTACAATGGAAACTTATGATCTCCCCGATTTTAGGGCTTATATTGCCAACTTGACAATGCAGAGCCATGACCCATTCCCAGATGAGTGGTTTGAAGAGTATTTCCAAAACAAGTTTCGGTGCAGATTATCATCTAGTGAAAGAGTTCAGAGGCAATATGTAAAAGAGTGCATAGGAACTGAGCAAACCCATGCAGATGATATTGTACAAGATCAATATGTATTCCATACAATCCTAAGCATCAATGCTATAGCTCATGGATTAGACTCTTACATCACAAAACAGTGCATTGAGGCTGAGACTATTGATGACTGTAATATTGTTCAAGCTGAACTTTTACTGGAAATTTTGCAACAAAGTGAATTAACTTTGAACAATACAAGTGACCTCAATTCTTACGATCAAGCAAATGCTTATGGGTATCATATTTGGAATTATAGGAAATTGGGCAAAGAATATGGATATGTGAATGTTGGTAAATGGGAAAACAGTAAATTACACCTAGAAAAGCCAAGTATAGAATTTAAAATAGGAACCTTTGCACCAGATTCTTACTGCAGTGAAGGAGTTTGCCTTGAGGTATGTTCCTCACAATCATCTGTGTATGCAGCCATGTCTCTTCCAAAGCCCCTTCCAATAGACACTAACTTTTATAATGTGTATGGCATCACTACAGGTACTATCAGTCTCCTTGGCATAGTTGTTATCTTGGTTACAATGGTGTACTTCATGATGTCTTTCCCAACAGCAGCTGGTACATCTGTTTTGGGGTACATGATACTTATTGGCTGCCTTATACTTTATGCTGTCAACTTTGCCTTCATTTTCCAGCCAACTGTAGGCACATGTGCTGTCAGGAGGTTCCTCATGGGTGTAGCTTATGCCATAGTCTTTGCTGCTATGTTGGTCAAAGTTATCCATGCCTGGCGAGTTATGACATACAACCCCACTCACAATAACCCAGATGTAATGGGCAAACCTGGTGGACTTTTACTCATATCTCTGGCTTTAGTTTTGGTGCAAATCATCCTTGGAGCTGCCTGGCTTATTTTGTATCCCCCTGGCATTGACCTAGCAGGAAACACCTGGAGATGCACACCAACTGAGCGTTTTGAGACTGAATTAGTGATCTCTCTGGTATATGATATGGTTCTCCTAGCTGCCATTATTCTTTTCTGTCTTGAAACCTGGCAAGCAGATGAAAACTCAAGGGAGACAAGATGGATTCTTTTAGCCTCACTTTTCACGACCATTACCTGGTGTGTATGGACTGTGGTTGCTACGCAGGCACCCATCCATTTTAAGGACCCATCCATTGTCATTGGGAACCTAGTGTCTGCCACATCTGTGATGCTCTTCCTATATGCACGCAAGATGTATATATACAGTCAGTTGAGTAGGGATGTGAAGGATTTGGAAATGAGGTCTCACTATACTGCTGCCACATCATTGTACAATGCATCACTCAATGCCCACACACAAAAAATGGCAGAGAACATGCCAAGATCTCCACGCATGGACATAAACGCAGGGATGCCCGGAAGACAGTTTGTAGGTAAGTCACTTTAAGCTGTTGTTATAGTAAGAGATTAAATAGTTCCAATATTGAATTGCCTGCTCTATTACATATGCTCTATATAAGAATATCTGATATCACTCAAACTTGTATAAGTTCACTTTATATTGTAATGTTTGTAATGCTATCATGCCTGTTGCTAAACTGATTATAATACTAGTACATGGTCAGCTGAAAATGTTACCAAAAAAACACAATATCATTAAGAATATTCAATACCTGACATAATTTTAGTGTTTCCTTATTGTTCATTTTTTTGGAAATAATTTCACAAAATTTCATGTTAAGTAATTATTGATTGTTACATCAGAAGCATTGCATTGTAAATGTTCATAGTTTTATAAAATCAGAGATTAGTTTTAGAGATTCAGTTATTATATAAAATCACCATTTAAAGCTCAAGTCTTTTAATGACAGGCATTCCCATAAGGCATTACCATCAGGAATTACTGTCAGACATTACAATGAGGTATTATCATCAAATATTACTGTAAGGCATTACTGACAGGCACTACCGTAAGGTCCATAAAGGATTTATGTGAAGTCATCTTAGTACTGGGATTGCATTGCAATTAATTGATAGCTTTGTCAACTGCAAAACTTACTTTTTCCATTATTGAATACGTTATTTTTGCTAGTAACAGTTTCAGTATTTTTTGTGAAGTATTATATATGTATTTACATTTTTTTTCATACTTGATCATCATTTCCTGAGGAAGTGCAAGGAACAGTCGAAGAAAGGCCACATTAAGTGTTGTAGGTTGTCCAGATGTTTAGAAAGATACTAATATTGTTGGGCCTTGTAGAGTGAAATTTTTAACAGAGCAGTGTTTGTTCTTTGCATTCTCACCCAAATCAGTTCTACATCTATATAGGATAAGAGAAGAGATGTACTTGAACGATATTCTTTTTGCCAGAAATTGTTAGTGACAGTTTCTAAAACATTAACTGTACAAGTTTAGTGTTTTACACTGTACAGTTACTGAGCTCAGAACTGAAACTGTAAGAGATAATTAGTATTTAGATAAAGGGATTAGATGGGATATTTGTTCATTATTTGATACATATCAGTCATTGTGGATTTTACAAATGCTGTTTTTTTATTGCATTGTCCTTTTTCCTCTCAAAATGTATATTTCTTCATCATGTAAAGTTTTTGATATTTGTCAAGAGCTGTATTTTTCATCTCCGGACACTCCTATGAGCGTCAGAGCGAGTACTGAGATATTGCATAGTGACCCAGCACTTCAGTAGTTGACAGGATGCACTCTCCAATGCAGGTAGCTGTTTTTTCTTTCTGCCACACCCACATGTGGACTGCTGGCATTCTGTCCACAAATACTAAATCTCTCCTTGTTACACAGAACGCTTCAAACGTTTAACTTGCAAAACTCATTCTTGATAACTATAGATTTTGCTGCAGTTTGGGCTATGTGCTATTCCTGCCTTTTGGCAAAACAGTAGGAATAATAGACAGAAATAGGAGGTTGGAACATTAGTTATGAACATTAGGTAGAAGTAGGAGTCAGGAACATTAGATGGAAACATTAGGTAGAGATAGTAGAAATATGAGGTAAAGGCCTCTACAAACACTTCACTAGAGTTGCCCTCTGCCAGTGGCCTGTTAAGGGTTAGGCACTAAATGTGAAGTGGCACTGGAGTTCACCAGTCACAGAGACTCATTTGCTTTGGCCACCCCCTTGAGGGAATCCCTGGAGGGAATGGGCATCAGAGATATAGGTAGATATAAAGAACTCCAGAAATAGTTCTTCCAGGATAACATCATAATCAACCACCATGCTATATGAATTTGTATGAAGTTTGTTCAGAAAGCCCAGGAATTCATGCACTAACACATTCAGGTTCATGACATTGAACATGCTGAGCTGCAGGTGACACCACCATGTTACCAACCCATATCACTCAATTGTTTATGCTTTTGCCATGTGATACTGATGATATTTTGTTAATATTTTTATCGAATTATGCTTTCCTTTGTAAGTGGCCAAGATATTTAATGTCCATCCTTTTTAATTGGATGTGGACAATGATATAAAGTGTTTTCTCAAGCAGATGTGGGCAAAGATAAAACTTTTCATGATAGGTTTAGGGTTAGAGAGAATTGCTGATAAAATTCATGCAGAGCCTATACATAAAATTCAATTGGAATCTGAAGGTCAACTTTTATAGGTAAAGAGTAATCCAAACTAAAGATTTTGGCTGAAAATAAGAAAATTGAATTCATAATAATAGTGATAAAATGGTTTATTGTCCAAGAAAGTTATACATCGAATAATTTAATATAAAACATAGTGTCATGGTTTACAATAACTAGTATGAATTAAACGGATTTATTCCTAAAATTACAAAATATAAAAATGAATGATAAAAAATACTAAAATATCTAAAAAATATCTAAGAACATATAAAACATATTAAGGACAATCAAGTCTCTCTAAAAAAGTATCAGTGCTAAATATGTCAAAATACTCTATAAGTCTGTGTATATAGAAATAAATTGTTAAAATGAGACATCATGAATTCTGTGTGGTGCTAAGCTTTGATACAGTATATGGGATACTGGAATTCTGATTCTGTGTAGTTTTGCATCTAACAGCATGTAGTAATTGTGAGCCTTTCCTTGTGTCCCTGCTGTGTACGTCATACGAAGTCTGTGTTAACGTGTCTATGAGAACACGAATTCAGAAGACCCCTACCAAACCTTAAAGTTAGCTCCTGACGCCTCCTGTTCAACGATTCACATCTGTGCAATTCTTAAGCTCTTTCATACCCATTATATTTACATCAAAGGATTATTTTGAAGCATCTTTTTTGGATGCATTCTAACTGATTATGTTGTGTTCAGGTCAAGCTTGGGTGACACATTGGGGCTGCATATTTTAATGTTGCTCTGATAAACCATATATAAAGTATTAGCATTGCCTCCTCCCGAAGCCAAAATGACGTGCTCTATATAATATAAATATACAATTGTTAGTCTTCTTTGTTAAATAATCTATGTGGTCATTCCAATTTAATTCATTATTAATATGTACACCTAGGAGTTCACATTTGTGCACTACTGGTAGATTGCAATTGTTTAAAGTTAACTGTGGGCACACTATTGGTCTTTTTGATGGACTGATTATCTTAACTTCACACTTTTGTGGGTTTGGTGACATTCTGACATGAACACACTCTCTTGTAAAATTATTTAATGGGTCTTGCATTGTACATATTATGTTGTGTTGAACATCAACTATTTTGGCTAATGTCATATCATCCACATATTTAACATGAAAAGTGGCATCTCTGCAGATGCTGTTGATGACTGCCAAGAATATAATGGATCCAAGGTGTGTTCCCTGAGGTACCCACAAGTAACATTATCCCAGCAAGACGGTGTATCAGTATAGCGTACTCTGTGTTGGCAACCTGTAAGGAAGCTAGGTGTGAAGTTTAATAGTGAGGGACGACATGCCAACAGAAAAAGTTTATGTACATCTAGTAGACTGAGTGATCCACACAGTCAAAGGCTTTCTGAAAATCAATTAGGGCAATTTGGGCCATTTTTTCAATTCCTTTTAACACTGTGTCCAATAAATACATTAAGAAGTGACAATGGAACTTCCTTTCAAAATGCCATACTGTCTGGGATCAAGATTTGGTTTAATATCTTTCAAGACCCACTCAGTAACAAAACCTTCCAACATTTTACCAAGATCATGGGTGAGGGAAAGAGGTCTAAGATTTCCCTTCTTCTTAGGAAGAGGTGTAATGGTGGCACCTTTCCATTTCTTGGGAAAAATTCCACTTTGCAGACAGAGCTTAAAAATATGGCTAAGTGGTTTGATAACTTTGTAAGCGAATTTAGCAAGAATTCTCTTTAGTAATGATTCTGGTGGAGAGGCCTTACTAATTGTCAATGAAAGTAGTGATTTGTAGACTTGTAGATGATCAGTGGTAGGTGGAGGAGACATTGGTAAAAAAACTGGGTAATTTTGTGTAATCAGTGGGTGGGTAGAAAGTACATATATATGTAAAATGTTCTACTGTTTTATCACTAATTTCATTATCTGCCAAACCATCCAAAAAGGAATTGTTAGAGGCTTTCTTTGGTTACTAATTATGCTTTAAATTCTTTTAAAAATTTATTAGAGTTTACAGGATTACTTTCAACTTTTTGTACAGCATTACATTTTTCCTTTTTACTTTCTTGTTTTATCATTAAATATAAATTCCTCCACTGATTCTCATGTCCAAGGTTATAGGCTCATCATCTGATTCATCAATCGCAAAATTCTCACTGTAATCCACGGCTCGTGTTCCCCCTCGCGCATTGTCTCCTTTCAGGGAAGTGCTCCTCTTAGTGTTGCAGCAGCATTTGTGTTAATACAATCCAAAAGAACTTCTTTTTGGAATATTCCCTCTTGTGCCCAATCAGAGCAATTAAACTTTGTTTTATTGAGTGATAACAAATTTCTTTTGTTCTTCAAGACTCATATAAGCCTTTTATTTAATTACAGCCTTTTATGCAAAGGCTTCTCTCTTGGCTTATTTAAGGAATCTTTCGTTAGATTTATTAGATGACATGTTTGCTTGCATCTGGTTGACTTCCCATGTGGGTTTGGGAATACCATCGTCGGATTTGGGGCCAAATTGTTGTCAAGAGTAAGTTTATCATATGGTTGCACGTCCACAATGTTGAAGCCAATGATGAGCTATAAAGGTTTTGAATAAAAATAAAAATATAAATAAGTATAAATAAATAAATATGTACAGGAGATTGAGCATTTTGGGAATCCCTACCTATTTCCAATCCCCTGTCATTTTCAGTAAAAATCTCTTGAGCAATTACATTAACAGGCTTAAGGCAGAGACTACAATGGGCATTGTGACATGAATTAGTTCCTTGGCAGCAACATACTTACTATGTTGTGGGCCTGGGGGATTTTGCTTTGTGGATTTAAGGGCTCTGTGAACATGCAGTAGCTGGCCTCATATACTGTGGGGAGGAGTGAGGTTGGATACCACCTAAGTAGGGAGTTAAATGATGCTTTAATTTGTGTGTGCAGTTTTACTTTGAGTCCATATTGCATTTACAAAAATCTCATTGGATATATGCTTTCATTATTCTTGTACGTCAGACTTGAACAGCTTATACTGTGTATGATTATGTTACCTTTGTTGTTTATTCTGTTTAACAATAAGTTAGTGAGGGAAGTAAATACAAGGTGTGAATTTATGTTGTGGTGTTGGTGTGGAGAGCATGTGATGCTTCCACATGACACTGCTCTGGTATCACACTCCACAAATAAACTCCATGTGCTGGTGACAGAGTTAGGGAGAGTGCATAAAAGAGAGTGTATCTAATCAGCAATAGGGTAATGAGGTGCAAAAGAGGAGTTAAGGTGGAGACAGGGTAGTTTTAGTGTGTGTGAATGGGGAGGACCTGGAGAAAGAGGAATACTTTCGATACCTGAGAGCAGACATGGCAGCAGAAGAAGCTAAGGGGTAGGAAGCAAATCACAAGGTGGAAGAGGAGGCTAAGGTCCTGGGTGTGCAAGGAGACATCATTGTCCCTTAAACCAAAGATGGGGATATTTAAAAAAGTCTAGTAGTCCCGGCAATGTTGTATAGATATGAGTCTTGAGCCTGGAATCAAAGGAAAGAAAGAGGGTAGATGTAAAGGAAATAACACCTGTGTATGATATATAGTGTGAGATGGATTGACCACAAAAGGAATGACAGTGTTAGAAAGAACCTCGGTGGTAATTAAGTCTGACTTTAAGAGGGCTGACCAGGATATGCTGAAATGGTTAGCAAAGATTGTAATTGTGGAACAGGAAGATGAGAAGGAGAGTTCTACACTATAGATATAAGAGAGAAATTGAACATGATTAGCCAGCCATACAGTTATGACTTGTACAATATCTCTGGGACATAATAGCCAGTTCGATTCTGTACTGTTTAGCCAGATGAGGAAGAGGCATGTAATTGGCCATTTCTTAAAAACAAAAGCTCAAAGATTACCCAGACATATCCATGTGAATAATAATCTTTGTCCTTGAATTATGGTACATGCATAAGATAGCACTAGTGTCTTTGTATGGGACATATCTGAATCTAGCTCTTGGCAGTAAAACCTCTTTTCTCCTCTGACTTCCATCTGAACTGTATCATGGTGGCTGTAGTTTTCAGAGTGCTGTAAAATTATATGTGGAGGTGTTTGGGCAAGGGACAGCATGTATTCTTAAAGCATGTTTTTGGCATTATATACTATATACAGCAAATTTCAAGATAGATACTAATTACAGTGTAGCGAAAAGGAAAAACTGAATGTTCTACAGATATGTCTACCTTATATCATGTGAATATTAAAAGTTGTCCATATATTACAGTTTTGTCCTCCTCTCAAAGTATACTTGGATTCTTTTTTTAAGCCAAAGAATGTCATAGACTGGTTATTTTGCACTTTATGCTGTAAACTCTTCACATTTGTTTCAGTGTGTTTATTTGAAAAATTTAATGTAATTTACTGATAGGATTTACATTTTTAAGAAAGTAAACTTTATCCTGTAATGAAATATATATTTGCACTGTTTATATCTTTCTGCTTAGTAAACTTATTTTGCATGTCCTGTTTTCTCTCTCTTCTGTACCTCCACATCCTTTTGATGTGACTTCTCACATCTGGCTCCTGCTGTTATGACCATGGGGATTCCTAATGCAACCTGTTGGCCAACTGCTCATATGACCTACTACATGGTTTCTGGTGCGACTCCATGGGCTCTCTGTGTGGCTTCTCCTGGCTGACTCCTTATGCAGTTGTGGGAAATACTTTGCGCCTCCATCACCCTAATGGCCCAATAGTTGGGAGAGTGTTGGGCCCCCCACACCCACTGGCAGTTGTTCGAGGTTCCTCAGTTGGGTCACTGGTCCCTCCTGGGGCCCGCAAGTAACCAGCCCTGATGGTAGCACACGGCAGTATAGGTAACACAATACCTGTGGGTTGTCTTATCGACAGTGCATACACCAGGACTCTCATACATTGACTATTATGAAGCTGACTTGTACAGAAAGTGTATTTAATAACACCATTTGGTGTAAGATTGAGGTATGCCTGACTGACTAGAAAAACAGTTTATTGTGCTGTATTGTTCAGACAAGGACAGGCTGTGATATGTCTAAGACCCAAGACATGAAATTAGTTATCCAATAATTTATTATCCATTGGTTTGTTGATGGTTATTTAATTATTCCTGTATGTGTGGAAAGTACAGTATTTCTACCTGAGTTGCACTAGCCAAGTGTATTTATTGCAAGTTTATTTCATCACTTGACGTGCTTTCTTATGTTGCCCACAGTGCAAGTAAGGATAGAGGTTATTCATATCACATGATGTGAATGGTAATAATTTTATTAAAGCTGATTATAAAGTCACTGGTTAAATTCAAGACTGTCTGTATTTGTCACGACTAAGTAGCAGAATTATGCATAAATTATGTACAAATATACCTGACCATTAGTTAGACTATTGCCACCTCATTTATAACTGCAGGATAGTCATGAGGCATCCATTTGGAGTATGATAAAAGGAAGTTGACAAGGTCCAAGAAATTGATGGCACTGTCCAATCCTTAGAAGACTGCGTACTCTCGAGAAAAAGTCTTACCAAGATATGAAAGGATGTGTGGTAAACTCAAAGCACATGATATTTGGCATTTGTATAAGTTGTTCTGTTAAAATTCAGTAAATGACAGTTTTGCATTGTAGGTACTGACAGAAATATAGATGTAGGTAACATATATTGTATGGATTTCTCATTTACATGGTTTGACAAGACCAACCCTAGAAATGAACCAAAACTCTGATGACACTGTGACACTACGTTATAATGATTCATTGCCCATGATGTCTTGTATTTTATTGTGAAAATTTTTACACTTATACAACTTTGTTCAACCAATAGCTCTAGATATGTGTTGTGCATGTCAACATTAACTTTGTTACATGTTTTTCATTTTCATAGATTGAGAAGGTGATAACGTATTTTGAAATACTGGCTTACATATCATATACCTAATGCTTGTGTTGTGAAATCAGTGTTATACAATCCCCATAGTTGGTAATGAGTTTAACTATAACTGCAGTTGCTAAAGCATATCATCCTATCACAGGTGATCAGGAGGTGAGTTTCCGGACAGTGACCCTCCCACCAGAGACACCACTAAGTCGCCATTCTTCGCGCCGCTCCACAACTCCTTCTAGGCACTCCCTCAGGCTCTCTCTCTCTGATGATCTTCCTGAGGACCTCACTTTTGATGTCTTTGAATCATCAGAAGAAGAGTTTCCTGTCGATGCCAATCATGTAAGTGATGACAGTGAAGAAGTGGAGAGAGTAGCAGAGAGGTCGCCTGGTGAGAATCAGAGTGGGGTGTCAGAGCGGGACCGGCTTCCCTCTATCCGCCGTGTGGGTTCCAGGCAGATGCTGGTCTTCCTCACTGATGGTAACACTATAGGTAAGGCTTTTAATCCCATATATACTGTTTGCGTCATAACTACGGTAAGTCTTGTGCTCTTTTACAAGTTTTAGATTATGACTGGCTCTGACAAGGCTTTAGTTACTTAATTTGAGATTAGCTTTTCCAAGCCATCACAAAAAATAATGTTCCTGTCTGTTACATATTAATAAACCTGAAAACAATGCTAACTGCATCATGCTCCTTTTGCTAGCCTGTGAGGTTGGGGGTGGGAATCCCCAGTGCTGCAAGTCAGTCTCCAAAAAGGGTAAATATGGTCATGGATGAAAATGGTGTAATTACAAGTGCTATTAATAGATGTAGGATTGTATGGATGAGTGGAAAGCAAGAGAAATGATGATTAATGCAAGAAATTGAGAGATATAACCATATTTTTGAAATGTAAAGTAGATGGGGCTATGCAAGGTGAGGTTAAGAGGGAGCCGAGTCTATGAATGGAATGATGTGATGGGTGTGTTATGTAGCTTACAGGATGATAAAGTTGGTTGCACAAGGGAAGGTTTGAAAATGTTAATGTAAGATGAGTGGATCAAAATAATGTTTAATTGCTAGTGTATCATCTCAAGACTTAAATATATGTGTAATAACTTTTAAATGACCAATGGATGCATGTGTCCTGTAAAAAAATGAAAAGAACAGGTTAAAGATAGTTTTAGGGAAAGGGGGGAAATTAGAAAGAGCTGTTGAAAATGTGGATTCAGCAGAGGAACTTAAATGGATCAAGCAGTAACAGGCTGACATGGGGCCCCAACTGAAAATGTTAATGGCAAGAAAATGCATGAAATATAAGCATCAGTAGATAGGATTGTTATAAAATATATACTTTTGCCTCTAGTATGTACTCTACTTTTAATTGCTTTTACCTTTTAAATACGTGCATTTCCTTTTAAATAAAGGCATACACTTGGGGTGTACTAGGATTTTAGTTTTTGGGACAATTTTGGGATCCCCACTCCCTCTAGGAAACTGTGCTGAAGTTGCTGACTGCCAGTGGAATGTCAAAGGTGTGGCACAAAAGGCTAAAAAGCAGCACTGGACTCTATGTTATGCCATGTAGTAAAAGAGATGAGCAATTGAAGGTGATGACACTGAGTGTAAATGGAATGACTAGAGATAGTACAGGTTAGCCTCTGGAGAAGTTTAAAAGTTATAGTTTGGTTGTGCTGGGGACTGGGGAAACCTGTATCCTTGGGCAGGTTGTATTGAATAGAAATGGAAATGATGAATGCAAGTTATGTGAGGGTGTGGAAGGAGTAGTAGTATGAAAGGGAATGAATGAAAATTATCAAGGAAGAGGGAAAGAAGGATGTGCAATTCTGCTTTTACCAAGAATGTGGGAGGGTGTTACACAACATGGATGGAATGGATCAAGAATAGTGTGGATGAAAGGAGATTGGAATTGTGAAGTATGCATGGATATGTGTATATGTGCCTGTGAATATGAAGACTGTGTGAGGTAAGAATGAAATAAAGCATTTCTGGAGAAATTTGAATGACTGTGTAAATGGTTTTGAGATTGAGAGAAACATAGTTGTAATAGGTGATATGAATGCAAAAGTGGGATGTGATGAAATTAGTGAGATAGCTTGTAAATGAGAATGGAAGTTATCTTGTGGATGTCTGTGCTGAAAGAGGTTTATTCCTTGCAAACATATTTTTCAGCACAAGATTATCCACAGGTATACATGGACGAGAAATGATGGATGAGAAGGGCAAAATGCTTTGATTGACTATGTGGTAGTGGATGAAAAATTGAGAAAGGCTGTGCTACATGCTAGAGCTGTAAGAGGTTTCTTTGGAGAGTGACCATTTCACAGTTCTTGTGGGGTTGAGGATCAGGGAGAAGAGAAGGTATGGTGTAAGGAAGAATGGAGAGGTAAAAGTGTTTGCACTCATAAGATGAAACAGAAAAAAATGCTGGGAGAAGTATGAAAGGAGTGTAACAGAAATTTTAGATGTAGGTGCAGTGACTGTAACATATATGAATGAGGTGTTTAAAATGTTTAGAGAAATATTATTAAAGGTTGCAGAATTAGTAGTAGGATACAAGGTTGCGAGATACAGAAATATAGAAGGCAATGCATGGTGGATGGAAGAGATTAAAAATGCTGTGGAAGAGAAGAAAAAGACATATGGTAGATTGCTCAAAAGGGATGTACCTGTGGAAGTTCAGCAGAACAGGAGGGATAGATATAAAATTTGTATACGGAATGTTAAGCTGACAGAGGAAAGCAAAGAAACAGCAGATGATGATTTTGGAAGAAAGTTGAGTGAAAAGAAGAAACTGCACCAGAAGGTGAAAAAGGAAAGTGGTGAATGTAAGAGTGGAACTATTCATTTGAGAAGTAAGGAAAGGGAGTTGCTGAATAAAAAGGAGGAAGTGAAAGGAAGATGGAAAGAGTATTTTGAAGAAGTGATGAATATGGGAGAAAGTGAGGGAGCAGCTGTTACATGAATGGGTATAGAGAGATAAAAGTGTTGGCAATGGAGAAAATGAAACAGAAATGGAAGAGGATACAAGTGCAAGGGCCTATAGCAAAAAGGGCTGTAAGAAGGGCAATAATGAGGCTGAAGATAGGAAAGAAACCTGGAGTTACTGAGACTACAGCTGAAATGTAGAAGTATTGAGGAAAAAGTGTGACAAGAGTGGATGCATACATAATTTAGCATGGAAACATAAGTTGTGCCTTAGGATTGGGTGAAAGCAATTATTCTTTATCATTAAAAGAAAAAGGTGCTAAGGACGTGTGTAGCAATTACAGGGGAATAAGTATGTTAAGTATACCCGAAAAAGTGTATGCAACTGACTGACTGCACAATAAGTGAAGAGTACGGGGGTTTACGGAAAGGTAAGGATGTGTGGATCAGATTTTTGTGGGAAAGTATTTAGTAAAAGGTAAGAAGTTGTATGCAGCTTCTATAGATTTGGGAAAAGTTTATGAATGTTGGACGAGTGTGAAAGCCTTCTATAGAGGAGCAAATGCATGGATGAAAGTGGATGGAGAGTTGAGCAAAAGTTTCAGTATACATGTGGGTGTCAGGAAGGGCTCTGTGATGTCACTTTGGCTTTAT
>JAYMFT010012602.1:0-31582 GCA_038088735.1 Panulirus argus | reverse complement strand
TTACTTTGGCTTTTGCTCCCGAGAGCTGGCTGCTTGTGTGCCCCCACCACTAGTTAGATCACGGAATACTCGGCAAGTTACTGCGTCACATGATTATTGTGTGCTATCGGCAACCCAAGGGTGTGCCCTTTTGATAACTGCTTCTTTCCCTACACGTCGAAGCTTTGGAACTCTACCTTTCCATGTCTTTCCCAATAACTATGACCTGGCACATTTCAAAAGGCAGGTTTTTTACATTCTCAGAAATTCGTAAATACTTTTCCTTGTCTCTTATTTTTCTGATTCATAATTATCTCTTTATCTCAGTTAAGGCCCTGCCTTGATGTGGACTAGAACATGCGCGCAGGGGGTACATACGGTACGTGCGCGGTGACCAGTTAGTTAAAATTTTCGCAATGAGATCAGCTGCAAGTGGGTTCAGCAGCTATATTCTATGTGTGGAATAGTTTAGCGCTTGTTTTGTCGAAATTTATACGCGTGGGAACCTTTTTGATCTTAAGACAGACTCTGTTGGAGGCTTTCGAGCGATTCTAACTGGTAAAGGATGGAGAAGGATGGCTCTAACTCCTCAGATAGCTGTGGCCGACACCAGCTTTATCATACTGTTCCTATAAATTCATTATAATGTATTATCTTTGTTATGGATTAATCTCTTTTTTGCCTTCATGTTGCTTAATCATGTAATATTGAGAATTAAGTTGACTGAGAATATATTTCATGCAGATTGAATTAATGAGAGATAAATCCTTTTAAAGAACATATCAATGTGGCGAGTTGTTAGAGTTGAAGGTGGAACGAGAGGCAGCGCTTGAATAAGGAAATTTATTCCATGGCCGAAAAATACAATAATATCTTTATGGGGGCCGATGGGTAACTGACGCCTCCGGTCCCCGTACACTTCAAGGGAAAGAGTGTCGTACCGCGTGACGGTACTCTCTCCTACACCCCCCCCCCCACCTCCAATTACACATGTCATATCCTGAGATGTTGTAATGATACATGGATAAAGGAAAATAATATAAGCAGAGATCAACATAATGCAAAACAATGTCCAGGGTGCATTTATACTAGATTAGGCAGGGTTCATGTAGTAATCGTCCAAACGCCTTAGAACGCGCCTGGTGCGTTGTGGTTTAGGGGTGGGGGAAAGGGCGTTCTGCCACATCGATGGGAGACCCCTGCTGCATCCCTGCTTGGGGCTCCATGCTGAGCGGGCGGAGATGACGTCTGTTTCTGACTGTGGCCCTGCCGCTGCCGTCTAGCCGCACCAAGTACTGCCTTCGGGAAGTCACCTCTGTTACCATTCCTAACCGATCCCAACGCCCGTTAGTTGGGTTCTGAATGCTGTTCGCTGTCCAGGTACGAGGTTGTGAGCAAACTGGTCGTGCCGAAGTGAGGCGTTTGCTGCTGATCGGTTCATGGCACGTTCCCTCTCACGTAGCGTTTTTCCCCATTGTTTGTTAATTAAGTAGCGGGAACTCTCCACCGGTACGGCATCGCATAGTTGCCTGCCTGTCAATAGCTGGGCTGGGGATGCGTCTGAGTCTTGCAGGGGTGTGTTGAGATACTGCATGAGTGCTCTGGCGGTGGCATCGGTGTCCAGGGACCCTTCACGGGAGACGTTACCCCATAGCAGCCTCTTGGCAGACTTGACGGCTGCTTCCGCGCGGCCACCGGACTGGGCATAGTGGACGGAGGAGATTCTCAAGTTGACTCACCAAGTGATGAAGAATTTTCTCGACTCCTGACTGGTGAGGTTTGTGCTCCCGTCGCATGATAGCTCTTCGGGGATGCCAAATCTGAACCACCTGCGGAACGTTGTGACGAGGCGAGCGCGTGTGGCCTCCCCTGGCACGTGCTCTACCTCTAACCAGCCGTCAACCTGTCAGCGTAGGCTATGTAGGTGTTCCAGTCTAGTTGGAATAGATCCGCCACTACTTGCTGGAACGGGTACTGTTGTGGAGTGGTGGGTAAGAGCCTCTCAGTTGGCTGAGAAGGAGCGTGCGTCTCGCACACCTGGCAGTGGCGTCGTTTTTGCTCCACTTCTGCATCTATACTCGGCCAGTACACCGACTGCCTGGTCCTGCGGAGCATTGAATCTCTTCCTTGATGGCCGGCGTGGAGGTTGTTGAGTACGGTGCGTCTAAGGGTGGCTGGGATGACTATAAGCGAGGGAACCCCTCGTCGCTGGTGTACAGTACTATGTAGCCTTGGCAAAATAGGTGGTGTCGCATCCTAAAGTAAGGTCGAAGGGCGGCCGGTTCCAAGTCCTTCCGATCGGCCCAGCCATTGCTGGCCACGCATTCGTGAAGTAGCAGGTAGTCCTCATCCCAGCTTGGGGGGTTGAAGCATGGCGAGCCACGCTTGTTATCAGTAATAACTTCCTCAATGACGCCTGTTGCAGAGTTGGCGTTCCATGAAGTCGTTACGAAATGCGCCATGTTAGAGTTGAAGGTACGAAAGGCAGCGCTTGACCAAGGAAATTTATTCCATGGCAGAGAAATAGAACGTTGTTCTAAATGGGGGCCGGTCGGGAACTGATGCCTCCGGGCCCCCTTACACTTCAAGGGAGAGAGTGTCGTACCGCGTGACGGTACTACTATATATATATACACACGAGAGAACAGGACCCAAGACTGATACTTGTGGCACACCACTTGTTACGTTTAACCATTCCGTGGCTAATCATTAATTACTACTGTTTATGGCCAGACAACAAATTTCTTATCTATCAAAATGCAGTCAAGGCTAGTTATTTAAATGCGGGTGGGTGTGCTGTAAACCAACCGATCTGGCAAACTGTACGGAGAAGACATACCAGATGTGTACTTCATAAAAAAAAAAGAAACTAGTTGTATTGTGCAAAAAGAGAACCATTAAATTTTGACGCATTTAAGCACAGAAAATATTTCAATATTCTGTACGATAACTTCTGTAGCGAAAGAAACTTCGAACTCTAGAACAGTCACAATAATAGTGGGTATAATGTATTCACAATTACGAATGACGGATGAAATAGACACTGTTCTATCGTTTTAATGATTGTCGTTGCTAGTGAAAGTGATATTTGTTATATATTTAAAGCAGAAACTTTACAATCATTTTCCTAAAGTATGAGGTGGGAGAGGGAAGGGGGTGCTACTACAGTATGTGGTCTACCACGGTATCAAACACTATAGCATGCGGTCTACCTCATTTACTACCTAATCTAACGTAGGTTAGGTTAGGTTAGGTAGTAAATGAGGTAGACCGCCATGCTATAGAGTTTGATACTGTGGTAGACCGCATACTATAGTAGCACCGGGAAGGGCGTCATAAACGGAAAAACAGGTGCTGTGCTTATTTACCGCGGTACTAGATATCTTCATTGATTTTCATGAAATGTGTATGTATGGTAGCATTTATCAAAGGAGAAAGAAGTGGCATTTTTTGTGCCCCAATACAGGTGTAAATAAATATCACTGCTCACACATCGTTCCTTCACACAATACTTTCTCTCGTAGCCCAGATACCCAACCACAAAACACACTTCCCCGTCTTACTCCTTCCCAAATTGTTTAATCTTTAACTAGACTTTATTATGATTCGTCGTTAACATTGTTACTGGGTCAGAGAGATCTTTCAGATTGTTTTGTTTCTTTTGGTTCTTATCCAGTTTTAGAGTAATTAATAGTATTCTTTGTCACCCAGGATTTCACACATTCAGATGCTTCCTACTTCCGTCCAACCACCATCACCACAGGGTTTGCTGCTTGCCAGGTAAGAACCACTCGTTATATATAACTCTTTATTGATAGCCATAAATATAAATCAAACAAAGCAAACGGTATATTCTCAAATCCAAATGAGAAATGGGTGGATAACAATACAAAAGAGCGACAGGGTCGTCATCACAATTACTGTCAGTAGCTAAGCAGACCATCCTCTTTGTCGTGACTTATGACTTCTCGCAGGCGATCTGGGAATGAAGCCACCGAACTTTGTGCAACCTGGTAATTTCTTCTGAAAAGTCCTCGGTCTCCCTTAGTGCGTTGGAAAAGCTGATGGATTATTCTTTTTTGCCTTTGTTTCCACGACCGGACGATGTTTGCAGCAGCTCTCGACTGGATTTATATCGCAACCTTTGCCAGGCCACTCCAGGCGATGAATATCCCCATGATCTGCGAACCACTGCTGGATAATCCTCGCAGTTTGGACAGGGAAGTTGTCCTGCAGAATAGGAACATGGGGGTTTTGTTTATGATAAGCGATATAAATAAATCGATATATAGATATAGTGACCTAGGGAGATAGCTGGAAGATACACAATCTTTTTTATAATCCATTTAAAAAAAGACTATTCTCATTCTGCAATTCAGACTAGTTTAATCAATAATAATCTGCACTATTTCTACCTGCATGAAGATAATCCTCTCACGAAAGGCAGAGCCACAGATAGAACTCTAGGCACCATCACCTCCAGGATTTCTAGATATACCCATACGGTGAAACGACCATCGATGGCGGAAAGTTCACCCACACCAAACATACTATATCCACGCCCTCACGTTGACCGTTTTATGTGGCCACCTCTGGGAACCTCGCTGATGTCTGTCTTGGTTGTAAGTAACGAGTGGCAGACCGTCGATAAGTGAAGCTGACAAAGTGTCTTGAAAATGTCTTCGTCAGAAGATAGAACCCTCAGCCAGGAATCTAATGTCTCGTCGAAGTATCTCTTGAGCGAATGTCAGTCGAGCGATACGGCTCAGCTGTCAACCTTTCCTTCTTTTCGGGGATCCTGTGGTTACACGACGCTTTTATTCAAACGTCGTCGGATTAAACGACGCGATGCTGGTAGACTGAGTTGTTCTGGGACAACATCTTTGGTAACCGGAGTACCTACTGCCTGTTGGACAAACCTTCGGTCGTCCTCGGTGTAGTTTCTCTGGGTCCCCCCCCCCCCAACTCCCTGGAACATCGCATAGACTACCATCATTCTGCCATCTTCACCACTTCTTCACTTTAGCCTAGGTAAATCCATTTCTTGTGCAATGCAAGCAGTTGAGAGGCTCCGCTTCACATTAGTAATCTGGCCTTGAAGGTATTTCCTGGTGCTGAGCCATACTTTCAGTGATGGAGTGCATTAACGGTACAATCTGGTTCAAGGTCATGACAGCAGTCTTGAAGATCTTCCCTCCCTCCCACCATTTATTCCCATCCTTCTGCTGCCTCTCACACCCTGGGAAAGTAATTGAATACTTGCTGCTTTAAACATGACAGGACAAAAAAAAAAAAGATATCATCAGCAACAACTATCACTACAATGATAAAACAGTAGTCAGTGTTCAATTATCCGTCATTCATGGGTGTGTTTACGACCCCATTGCCCCTGTTGCTGTGGTTACGTTCCTAAGATCGTAATTATAAATGCGTTATGACAGAAGTTACTTTTTTCTTAACAATGAACATATTTTCTATGCTTAAATGCGTCACAATTTCATCACTAAGTCTTATGGTACTCGGCTACTACAGATTTCGTTTATTGTTTATAAAATACTCACCTACCATTCTCCATGCAGTGTTACCAGACCTGTTTGCTTACAGCACACCCATGTAGTTTAATAGAATTCCTGATCTTAATTGTACAACCTCATCTCTAACATGTAATTAATGCGGGGATTTATCGAATGCTTTTTTTAAAATTCAAATAGAGAGAAGAGTAACCTAATTACCGACTTCAATTTTCTGAACCAGTCGGACGCCAGTGAACTGTACACGAGATGTAGCACAAAGTAACCAGAGGCCATGACAAAGTTTGTTAACAGTTGTACAAAAGTACTCTTATAGCGCAAGGCTGGTGGGTGGGTGGATGGAATAGACTTCACTAAGAAAATCGCGAATGTCGGCAGTATGCAAAAGTTAAAAGGGGTAATTGATGTTACAGAAGTTCAGGAGATGGGGTTCCATGAATATAGAACTCCTGCCCCTCATACTCCGCAAATTGTTACTTATAAATACGCATACAAAAAAAAAAAATCACATATTCACATGAAAAATACAAACTAACGTAGGAAACAAATACCTACAAACGCTCATTCCATGACTTGCATACTTCTCTGGCCAGTCAAGCTACAATCTTCCGAGATTGTCTCGAAATTGATAATGGAGTTCCGGCACTAAAATTAATCAGAACAACTTTAATAACGCTGCAGTAGAAAACTTGTCAAATTCAACGCGAAGAAAGGCCAAGAGACAGAATACTTCACAACACTGCTGCTATCCTCCATCCTCGGCTTACTTGAACATTCAAAATTCACATGACAGCAGAGTCGAATATGAGATTTCAAAACATACTTCAAACTTTAAAACTTTGTATGAAAACACAGTTAAAGATACGGGGTCCCTCCTCGTATTGCACCCATGATAAGCAACTCCTGAAACTATCCAAAACACAAGTGCTCCAAACCTACAGCCCCAGCAGACACGTATCACCATACTGCTCCAGTGCAAGATAAAAAACGCCCGACCCCAACATCGTCTACTTCCCAGTACAGTGTCCTCTGCCCTATACCCCCGCTAGCACCATATCCCACACTCCTCTGACACCACCACTTTCCTCCTCATCCATATCCTCCAGTATTCCAAACCTCATCCTCACCCTTTGTGTTCTCTTCCTAATTCCTTCTAGGGCATCTTAAAGAACTTTCAGTGGTAGCACAAAAAGTTAAAAGGGGCCCAGAAAATTATCAACCCAGGTTAAGATTTAATTATATCCATTAGGGCAAAGGTGCAAATTTTCCTTTTTATAGCTAGGAAGAAATGTCCCACCTCTCAGTAAGTTACGAAATGATCTGCCATAACCATTTCATTTCTTTTCCATCCCCCCCCCTTTTTTTTCTCCGTTTCATTCCCATCCTCCAGCTCCACCCAGCTATCTTCAAATATAACCAATCCAATGCGCTTTGCAACACTCATCAAACCTTGGCATCATCTAGACATGCAATTCGATAACACACACAAATGAATGAATGACTCGAGCATCGTTATTAAAATGGAGACGTAGGAAATGATGGCCGTGCAGTTATTCTTATCAAAGCTGGTCTTGTAGCCACAATTACAAAGTAATACTACGGAAACTAAGCTTATATATATATATATATATATATATATATATATATACAAACCTCCAACATTCCTCCCCTCAACACTACACCTCCCTCTCTGGCATAGAGCCCAACAGAGAGGCATGTGGCTTGCAGGGTATATCAATCTTCCTGACCTCGACTGGACAATCATCTCCTCACTCGACCCTCCTGACACTTGACGTTGATAACCCAGTTGTCCCTTAGACTAACAAACCTGAACGCCCCGAAACTTTCACATTTATCAATATATTTTTCCCCCTCACTCGGAAAGTCCCGACACTTCACTTCCTCCCCTATATGTCAGACAACTTGTTACTCACTTTCTCCCACCTCCATTTCCATCCTCAGTGTGCCAATGAAATCCAATTAATCACTCCCCTCCTGTCCCAGCTGCAACACGTCATCCTCAGTCGCCATCATTCCTTGCATTTACCGTTCACCAAATTCCCTGTCCTTCCATCCCCCTACAATCCAAGACTCCAAAGGCAGATCATTTGCTTAGTAAAATTTTTTGTTGTTGCAAAGCTCAAATGAACACGCGTGTGTAACTCTAGTCTTTTGAGAAAGAAGCTGGTTTACCACACGTTAAGTCAGTATTTCATTGATGTCCATGACATTAACAAAGTTTCTAATCCCCATTCAGGCGGCGGTCTAGGGTGAACCCGGCTGGAAGCGGTCGTTATAGTAAAACAGCTTCATTGGAGGAAACATACCACCACCATGTCACCACAGATAATCAGCAATATGCGAATTAATCTACTGTATTTATAGATAAATTCCAGTGTTCTATCTATGCAAATTGTTTATTAGACTAATTATCAATGTTCATGTTCTCCATGGTCACTCAAGCATATTACCTATAATTGTCCATTAACAACATAAAATCGTATAATGGTTGTACTGCAGGGTCGCTCTCAACGTCCAGCTTGAGATATCTAGATTAACATGTACCCAATGGTTAGCCAGTATTGCTGTACTTGTAACACATTCGCTAACTTATACCGCAAAGCTTTATATCATTTGGAGATTTTAACAGCTATTTTCATTTGTGATGAATTGCGTGATAATTTCTCTGACAAGCAGCACTATACCGCGTTAACAAGCCATTCCCGTCATTCTTGACGTTTCTGGCCGGTGTGTCAACAATACACAACTAACAAACCTTAGACAAAAAAAATTTCTAGTACAGGTTTGTCACAGTCATCATCTAGTATTTACCAACTTAAAAATAATCCAAAAATATTCAAATTATCCCAATTTCATATAAAACATTGCCAAGGAATATGCATACTACTCCAAAGTATCCCAATTACATATAAAATATTGCCAATGAATATGCATACTTACTCTTTCGACCTCCAACAACGAATTGAGAGATCCTGCTGTGTTGGTTCGACTTCATGTCGGTCTGTATCAGTTTCGAGAACCGTTTGGACACAATGAATCACTTGCTCTTTCAAAAACTTCAGATTCTACCATGATTCTCTTTTCGTTCCAACCATAAGGTTAGCATAGAAAATATAATCTCATTAAGTCTTGGAACAGAAGGACCAAAAACAACAGGCTTTAGAAAGTTTTATGAACAGTTAACGAAAAACAGAGAAGATTCACGAGTTCATTATGTGGTTGGTGAGACTCGAGTCAATTTAACAATAGAATTTTCATTATTATTACCATTCCACTGAAATATCATATTCGAGCCACCAGTCAAATAATAGCGTCACACAAAACCTCAAGAGGCAAGATAAAGGTCATTATTTGCATGAAAATCACAATTAAAGTTCCTAAATCTATAAAACTTGAACGGTAAATAAACGATCTCTGGAGGTTAGGGGAAGAATGAGGATTACAGTAATTACCAATTTGTACTGTAGAGGGGAAGGAGATTTACACTCGTGGGGACCCATCTCTTGAAACAAGTGTTAGTAGGGACGCTTTACGTCCGGAGATAATGACTGATGTTGATAGAATGATTTGCAACTTGAAATACACAAGACAAAATTTGTTACATGATTTTAAGTGTCTCTATGGCTCCCGTCGTCTCCTATACACTCTTTCGGTTTTTAGGTGGAATAAAACACACGTGTGAAAAAATACAATATTAGTATTAATGATTACTATGTACAAGCTATACAAATTTACATTTACAGATATAAAATACACACTGGTTATATTTGTTTAATAACTTGGTCGTCGGATAGAATATGGCTAGTCACGACAGTGCCGTCAGCTACTTTGATCACTCCTCGGTCATGTCTTGAACACGACAACTGGCAATTCAGATCTGCAGTTTAGTTATCAACGGTGACAAGACTGTCAAGGTCCTCAACCAGTTTAAATTTAGTTGCCCCCGAAAAAAAAAAAACATTTCATTATGGAATGCGCTCAGAGTTTGGAGTTACGGTACTATTTGAATTTTAACAATTACATGCACCATGTGGGGTTAGTAATTACAGTACCATGTGAGGTCAGTGAGAGGATGAGCTCTGACTATACATGGGACAGGTTACCGAGGTCAGAGTTGGTGCAGGGGTCATAGGAAGTGTGTTACAGGGAGTTAGAAGTAGTGAGAGTTAGTGTTACAGAGGTTACAATGAGGTCCCAGAGAGTCAGTGTTATAGGGAAGAGCGTGAGAATTACATGATCAAAGTCAGAGAGAGAGAGAGAGAGAGAGAGAGAGAGAGAGAGAAAGTCCTGGTCACCTAGCAGACTGTCTTCCTAAAACGTTTGTCAACGTAGTAACATATCTGAAAAGTAACAACACATTAAGTATTTATATTATACTCTTGGACCGGGAACTTAGTGCAGTAACTGTATAATGCAGGGTCAATGTATATTGTTTGGGGAGAATGTGTATAATGCGGAGAGAATGTGTATAATACGGGGAAAATGTGTAGTGTGGGGAAAATGTGTATGGTGAAGGGAAAATGTGTATAATAAGGGGAGAATGTGTATAGTGTGGGGACAATTTGTACAGTATGGGGACAACAGGCCTTGATTTCCACACACTTAAATCAAAGCGGCCAAGATAACAGCAGGAATTGGGCTGAACTAATCAGAACTGTTAAGAGCATTACGCTATGCTGCACGAGGGTGGGGTTGGGCTTATTGTGGACAGGCTTGGAGCTAAGGGCTAGGAAGGATTACCCTAGAGCGGCTGGGGAGCTGGAAGCTGGGATTATTACTGAAGGTTGGCAACTGGGACTTCTGCAGAATGAACTGGAGTTGATATTACCGTAGACTGGCTGAGGGTAAGAGGTTGGTGCTACAGAAGACGGGCTCGGGTCTGACATGGCTACAGACTGGCTAGAGTTGGGATTACAACGGATTGTTTGGGAGCCAGGATTACTAGAGATTGGCTTGGGGACGTGGATTACAATATTCTGGCCAAGGGCTGGGACCATCACAGATTGACTGGAGTTGGGATTACTACAGATTGGCAGGGAGCAGGGGATACTAGAAATTGGCTGGGGCTAGGGATAATGCAGACTGGCTGGGGCTAGGATTACTACAGATTGACTTGGTACAGGGATTATTAGAGAGTGGCTTTCTATAGACTGGTGAGGGCTGGAGGAGGGGTGGGGGAATTATAGCAACTTGAGAAACTGTGGACTATCATAGTGACTTGAGGGACTGTGTACCGAGTGAAAAATAAGTGGACAGGCGCTGACTGAATGAAGAACTGGAGTGGGATTAACTATGGAGTGGATGACAGAAAAAGGTGTGGACTGACTCTATGTGATGGGTTACAGGTGACACTTTATATTGTCAGTGAAGGGAACTGTGGAGAGAAAAGTTTAGAATTTCTAAATTGAGTAGAAACGTAAGGGATTTCCGTCTGGGAGAGAGAGAGAGAGAGAGAGAGAGAGAGAGAGAGAGAGAGAGAGAGCTATGACGAGATTTTGCCATGATGCAGGACTAAAGAGCACCAATTAACACATATATTGCTGGTGCTACATTATTGTTATTCTCTGCTGCCACACATATTACACACAGCTGTCTATTTTGGGTTCACCTGGAATGGTTCTGTTCTCTTGGTATAACATTCTTTTCAAGGTTTCTATGATCCCACGTAGGTTTTAATTATTTCTCACAAACACGTCTCAGCATCTTTTTCGCTTGGCCCTCATTTGTTCTGATGCTTTTATGTTACACTGAAGGGACTCATGAGGATTTGGTTTAATGTGTTTCTTCCCTGTTGTGAGCTATTTACAGCACCTATTGTCTTCGTTAACTTTGTTAACATCTCCAATACGTTTTCATGCCTAGATTATCACGAATTTATCTCTTGATTAGGTTGTATAGATCTACATCTATTAACCTGTCATGATAACCCATATGTCTCATTCCCTCAGTTCTACATGTAGTGTTTCTCGAGTCTCTCTACGTTATAATTTCGATTTACCTTCTTGGTGACCACACAACACATTTGCACTGTGATTAAGTTTTTTTTCGTAGATACAATGAACATTTTGCACCATTAGCTTTTTGTCTTTTGTAGCGAAACTTACCGCTCTACTCATTATCCTACTCTTTAATACAATTCCTTCAGTTTGGTCTCCAATAGCGATTCTCTCAGATTTTCAACTTTTCCTTCACAGACATATTCTTTTCCTGTTAGCCACTCCCACGGTGAAAACTTTATCATTATTAATTATTATCATTATTTTCTTTTTACACAATTTAGTTCGACTATTCTTCGTTGAACAATATGTTATCCTCCTCCCATTTACATATCTAAATCTTCCATTTTCTATTTGTCCTCTGATCATCTCAACTTGTTCTGGGGTAATTTGTAAAAAGTTCCCCAGTGCTTTCTTTCAATCCTTCGCTTGCATCACAGTTCTGTTTGTATCCACTTTTGAGTTTTCCATTCGTTCTAAACTTTATCTGATTTTACTTCTATGAATTACCTTGTACAATATCTTCAAAAATTTCAGAAAAACAATCTCCATTTTCATTCTTTGCACTAACGTTCCAAACATGGTGGCCTTCGTATATATGCAGCTTTTTTTCTTTTAGGTAGGTTTTAATGTTTCTTGATCACTCCCATAAAATATTATTATATGTGACCTCAAATGTGCTGCTATGCATTGTTAGGGCAGAACTTTGTTGATAGCCGAAGTGTAACAGAACATATTTCATGGACTTGCAGCTATATCGTTATCGTTTAGTCTTTCCGCGCAGCAAATTTCGTCACCAAGATATTCTGTATCTTATTTTGGGGGGAACAGAAGACTGATTTATATTGTTCTGGTGTAATTATATACGTTTCCTAACAGTTGTTTGAATACTCTGACTTGAAAACACGGTTTCAACTTTTTCGTTCTTTGCCTTATTATCATATGAAAATCAGCATTCCCACCCATGCTTTGATCTCTTCATTTAATCTTTGTTCTCTATTCCAATTCCTAATTTCTCTCTTGCAGAATTCCTGATTCTCTCCTCTAGCTTATCTAGTCTTTCTGTATTTAGCATTCCTTTTTTTTCTATTGGTTGATTCATTGTCTTTAACCCTCTGGTATCTTTATTTTCTCTTCGATTTCTATCATAATTGCTGCGAATAAAATTAAATGAACACACTGAGAGTTCACTGACATGCTAGATCCATGTTGACATCTTGATATTCCCAGTGTTCTAGTTCTCACTGATTGTCTGCTGGTGGTGCTCACAGCAAGAACAAGTGGAACATGTTAAGGTTGAAGCAGCAAGATGCTAGTCAATAACACACGGAAGTGAGAGCAGCCAAAGTCAAGCAGTGAGAAGCCTGCTGGAAGTATGGACACCTACTAATCAAGACGTCTGCATACATGCTGAAGGTATTGGCACCCGATTATCCAGGCCACACCTGAATACCTGCTGGAGGTGTAGACACCCACTTATCCAGGCCACACTTAGATACCTGTTGGAAGTGTAGACCCCCACTGATACAGACCACACCTGGATGACTTAAGAGTGCAATAATTAATGGGGTTGTGACCATCCTTACTAAATGTATTTGGAAAATTCTATCCAGTCACAAAGGCAGTGGTCAAGTCGTCCCATAGACCAATATAAAAGTCAGCTCTTCATTTCAGATGGTTGATTAGAACTATTAGAACTCTCATAATGTAAATGAGTGTTGATACAGACAAAAAAATACACACAAAATTGAGAAAAAAAATAACCCATAGCTTAGATTGAACAAACACAGATCACAAAATTCAAATAAGTTAACACCCTGCATTGAGACTCAGGCAGCTGGTGCAGATGTGAAGCCCTTTAGAAATGCATTATCTTGTTGAGTATACCTCAACACTCAGGAGCTGTGCACACCTGCCAGTGCAATGTGCAATGCACTAGTTACAAAACACTGACAAACACATTATTATGCTTGTATTGGTACATAAGAGTGCATGCATCAGTTCTCACATCATCTGCACTATTACCTACATTCACCTGTCATACTAAATAAGGCAAGCATCAGTGCTCACAATGCACTTGCAGTGCATGCATCAGTACCTACAAGGCAACCAGCAGCATCCACAGTGCATCTACCATCTTTCAGAAATCCAACAGTAGTTGCAGCTCACATATCTATGTTCAGCATACCTCACAGTGTTCTCATGACACATATCAGCACTTACAATGTACATGTTATACTTACAGTGTACTTATCAGTACCTACCCAACCATGGCTGGAGTTCCAGTACCTACCATGAAAGTACTGGACCTCCTAGTACAGCTGTTCATGCTCACACTACAGGTATCGTGACTCTCATTCAATATAACCCAAACTGTCACCCATGCAAACTACAGGACTGCAAAAATGGCAACTGCACATTACGCACTCAAAAATGAACATACATGTATTAGTACATACACTCGCCAGTCACTTATATGACCTGGCAAACTTGTCTCTCTATGTCACTGAGGGCAGTTCTCTATATAGGGTCTATCACATGAGTGCAAGTCATTTTCTTAAAGGTTATTGACTTTCAAGCTAGTACAAGGATAACTAGAGAATGTCTTATCATAAGATTTATATGCTTTTACTTTGGTATATAGTGCTTAATCTTGGAAGCTCTCAAATTGTTTAAGTTTTACAAGAGGCACTATGTCCTGTCTGGTGAAAATAGGTGTTGAGTTGCAGAGCAACATGCTCAAAGGATCAATGCAACACCTGCACAACACAACTGTCAACTCTGGGCAAAGGTTCCCACCCTACAGCTTAACAGACTAAGAGAAAGGGAGCTGCTTGGCTGCCATGGGACCAGGTACACTCATCTGAGAATCCTGGGCTGCCACAGTGCCAGTTACACTCACCTGAGAACTCGAGATTGCCACAAGGCCAGGTACACTCACCTAAGTATCCCTGGGCTGCCACAGGGCCAGATACACTCACCTGAGAACCCAAGAATGCCAAGGGGTCAGGTACAGTCACCTGAGAACCCTTGCCTGCCACAGGGCCAGGTACACTCACCTGAGAACTCTCAGCTGTCACAGGGCACTTGGGGTCCTTCCCCACAATTGAGATGAATTTTTATCTGGCTATATAAATTTTGCCACTTCGAAGCAGGACTTTATTACTAAAATCTTTCCTTTATGGTTTTCCATGTCTGACAGCCATGAGTAAATGATTGACGGTTGCTTGCAAATTCTCATAGCTAAATGTGAATGTTTGACAGCCATGGGTGAGTTTGACAGACACACTCAAGTGTTTGACAGCTACAGGTAAGTGTTAGAGTGCCTGAGTATTTGAAAGCCATTCGTATGTCTCAAACTGGTTTCTGCAAGTTCGACCTGAATAGGACTGAGGTTGCCAAAGGTACACCTAAATTTCTGAATAAGAATTTCAGTTTTGTTTACAAGGTGACCATGTTGATGTCTGCATCTAGTCCACACAGACTACACCTTGTACCATCAACTCCACAATGAAATTGGCCAAAAACAATGTATGAATAAGACTAATGATTTTTGCTGTGAGGATGACAGGTATAGGGGGTCAGGCTTACCCAGTGGTCAACAGTCCACCCCCATAACAGGTCTAGTGGGTCAGGTTTGCCCAGTGATCAGCCCTCCGCCCCCACCACAGGTATTGGGGGTCAGGCTTGTCCAGTGATCAGCACTCCGCCCCCACCACAGTGATTCTTGAATTTGCCAGTTGTGTAGGCAACAGAAATGTCTAATCACAGATACTACTATGATGTACAATATATATTATGTGTATATATCTATATATATTTATCTCTGGACTGAGTTTAAGAATATATAAATAATAAACATGAGAAAGAAGGATTCACGCAACACAACTAACAATAAGGTATTATATGATGATTACTACAACACAAGGTTTACCACAATTCTGAATACATTTTTTTGTTTCATAATTCTGTGAAGAAAGAAAATGGAATGAAAAAACTGTTAATCTGAATGTTATGGAACTGAATGAATGCTCAATCCATACATAGACAGACAAGAAAAATACATAAGTGTAAAGTACAGATACAAATACAAAATAAATCGTTTTGTAGGAATATAGTAATGACTACAGAGACTCACTGGGACCCAGTTCACTTTGTCTATAAACAAAATATTTATTTCCACCCTACACTATTCTGTATAACTTCAGTTTTGCACAAATTTATAAAACTGTGAGGGTATTCATAGCAATATCTGACTTCACAAAAATTGCATGAAATGCCCCCAAGAAACACATCAAAGCCGAATATACAAAATGAGGCACTGTTAATATAGCAGTAGAAGTTACTGATGAGGTCGATGGGGTTATGGTGTGGCTCTGGGTTAGCGAGGGAACCTCCAGCAACCTCTTGGTCTCTCTCCCGCTCTCTATCTTCGAAGGAGATGCACACACAGACACGCACATGCACACACACTTTTCAACACATGCAGGAGAAGACCCAGGGTCTGACACACGTTTCTAAGGCAGGTGAAGAGTCTATAGCTGGAGATGAACGAACGCTCGAGCCACAACACGAGGCTTACCCTATCCTCTACACATCGTCTATAAAATAATGTTCTAGTTTCACAGCACTTTATTCATTCTTGAATACTCTTAGAACATATGACAGGCCAAGTAGTCCACAAGAGGTATCATAGCTCCGTCAGCCATGGCTGTCGTACAATCGAGACAGACGCAAGACACACAAACACATGCTCACCGTCCAATAAGAGAGAAGGATTGTAGGGCCACTGCTATCTGACCCACCCCTGTTCCGATGAGCTGTTCGCTCCTGAAAGCTATCGGGATGTCTATCAGCAAGCTCCTTGCCTATGTCCTTCTCCATCTGTTGCAACTCCTCCTCGAGTTCTCGGTCTGGAGTTACTGGAGGGCCTGCGTTCTCCATGCCGAAACTGCCAAAGTAATCATTTTCTAATCTCTCCTCAATCACAGGCATAAAGAGATCAACGTGATTGGATGGATCAACATCGATCCTTTCAATTGGCCTCGAATTGGTCTCGTCGTCGATCATGAAACCGTCTTCCTCCTCCTCTTCTTCATCCTCCTCCTCCTCCTTTGGATCTTCATGCGAGAGATGGTGGCTTCTTCCACGCCCACTCTTGTTCTTTCGACGTCTGTTCTTCCTCCTGCGCCGTCTGCAAACATTTTCTGGTGTCCAAGGCTCCGAGATGTTTGGATACTCATAATCAGTTTTTTCTACTTCCTGCCAAAGGAAAGAGAGGAGGAACATTAATGGAAATTATATAAAATAGCTATCATATGCTTCCCCAGAACCCCTCATGGTGGACCTGCAGATTCGTGGTTGGGCTCCAAGCAGAAGCAGTAAGTGGAGCTCCTTTGGGGCAGAAAGGTCTCTGATGACGCTATTCTCTTTTCTGACTGCTGACGATGATAGACTCTTACTGAAGATGACATCTTGCTCGTGGTGAAGCCAAGGAAAAGTGATTGGTATATACAGAGGATATGGTAGAAAGAATACTACCTTCATAAAACCTGCAAGTCTAGAAAGCAACTAAAAGGAGGGGGAGTAAAGGGTCCAAAAACACTTCCCTTTTTGTATATCATTTTCTGAAAGATGGAACAGAAGGAGACAAGTGAGAAGCGCTCTTCTTCCTCAAAGGTTCAGCCCTGGGAGTGTTAATGGGAGTGGATACTGACAGAATAAATATGTTTGGGGGAGAGGAACCTGTGTTTTGGCTTTGAGTGAAACTAAGTACAAGGGAGATAGAGAGAGAGAGAGAGAGAGAGAGAGAGAGAGAGAGAGAGAGAGTTCTAGGGGTAATGTCTAGTGTTAGAGTCAAAGTGACAGGAAAGGAGGGGTGGCACTTCAGTTGGAGGAGTAGTGGGAATGTGTGAAAGAGTGGAAGTAACCCCAAGACAGATGTGGGAAGAAATGACAATGGGGTTACGAGAGGTGGGTTAGTGCTTGAGCACCTGGTAGCAACAGGAATGGGGAAAAGAGGTGAGTGTTTACGGAGGAGCTGAGTGGTGTTTCAGCAATTCTTATGTAAGGGATCGAATATCAGTGATGGGTGATTAGAATGCATGAGTGGTCAGTGTGGCAGCGAAGGGTACAATCTGGAGATATGAAGTACCCAATGTGAATGAAAATGGTTAACAACTTGTGGAAGCTGTATGCTGAAAGAGGACTGATGATTAGGAATACCTGTTTTGAAAAGAGAGATATACATACAGTATAAGTAGGTAAGTAAGGTTAATTGTAAGCAGACATTAATAGATTATGTACTAACTGACAGGCAGGCAGAGGAAGTAAACTGAGAATGACCAAGCTGAGGCTAACAGAGAGTCAAACTGAGACTGACCAAGCTGCGGCTACCAAAAAAGGTAAACTGAGCCTGACCGAACTGAGACTAACAAAATAATACACTGAGACTGACCATACTGAGGCTAACAGAGAGATAAACTGAGATTGACTAGAATAAAGCCAGCAGAGAGGTTAGGCCGGTACTGACCGGTATGAGGCTTTGTCCGCGCCTCCAGCAGGTAGGGTTGAAAGTGCCGGTGTGTGTTGTCCTCTGGAAGTAGTCAAACTGATTCTTCCAGTCATAGTTCATGAGCCTCCACTCAAGGGTCTTTCCAGCCAGTTCAATTGGCCGTCGGATTTTGATGGGGTCCGAGTTGCTGCAGACAAAGGAATGGACAGAGAAGTCATGATGAAAATGTCTCTCACACAAATATCATGTAAAGAATTAACTCATGGAATCAATTAACAATAACCTCATTGAAAGTTATTTCCTATAGTCTTTTACAGCATCATTTTACATAAATGGATCTTAATTTTTCTTCAATAGAAATATCATGAAATTATCTCTCAGATATATCTATCCTTGAAACACCTTATGGGCACATATTGTAAATATCTCAAGAAAAAAAATCCCATACATGTTGCAGGAACATAACTTATACATGTAGCATGAAAACATATCTAATAAAAATATTTGATTTGATATAGAATCATCTGTAAGGAACAAATTTCTCACAAAATTAAAAAACCCTTGTGTATATTTATTTACATTTTTCTAACTTTGGATTAAGCAGAACTGTTATTGGATTCAAACTTAGAAGGAGAAGGGATATGTTCTGCATAGGTGAAAGGAGACGTGCTGCATAGCAAGAAGGAAACTCTCTGTATGGGAGGGAGAGGGGGTCATACAGTGCGTGCATGTGAGTATATGGGGAAGCCACACAACAGATCATAAGGTCTATGATGAGGTTATCTGCTGGAGTACAGTAAATAAACAAAATTTATAATCTAGACAAATGGAGACAGGATAATAAAGTAGAAATGTGGGAATCAAAAGCGACATTCTGCATGGTGGAAAGAGGATTGGTGCATGTGAAGGACATGTAACAAATGGGAAAGATAAGGTGACACAGTGAGAGGCAGGGATGATGCATACTGTGTGGAAGGGAAAGGAAAGTGTTTTGCATGTGTGAAAGAGGTAATCACAGTGTGTGGGAAGCCCTGTAACTGGAAAAGAAGAAAGTCTATGAAACATTTACTTGTTTAGATAAGACATCTGATTTTGTCAGAAAACATCTTTGAGAAGTTTTGAATTTATATGTGCATGGAAAACTTCTGCAGTCCTCTTATGTGTCAAAGTCCTTGCTAAGGTCAGGTCTTGGAAAAAAAAAAAAAACAGAGAAGAAAGGAATGATATTAGGTTCTGGGGAGGTGGCAAACTTCCCTCTTGAAAAAGGGTGAGCTCAATAGTTAGGGAGGAAATACAAAGATAAAGAGCTCAAAAGCTTAGTAACATAAGGAAAGAAACAGTCACTGTGATGGATGACCCTCGAGTTCCAAATGGCCACACAAATCTTGTGATAAAAGTGGCCAGCTTAGTATCAAATTGTTAAGTTAATGATGGAGGCATGCAAGAAGTCAGTTCTTGGTAGAAGAAACAATTGTAATAATTAATGATGATGTTAACATTTGCAAAGGTTTAGTGCATGCCAGTTTGTCAATACCAGTGGTTCCAAATTGTCCAAAAAGGTTCATCGGTAATATTAACAATTTGAAAAAAGATAATGAGATGCATATTACTAAAGCAGATAAGGCTAATGCAGTTCTGATTATGGACAAAGTTAATTATCAAAAAATGAATTATCTTTTATGTGATGAATACAACATACTTTAAACTCAGTAGAAATCCCCTAGAAGCAGTTAATTCTCACTTCAATAAAGAACTGAAGTTGATGTTGAAAGGTAATGGTTCTCTCATTAAAAGATTTTCATCATTGTTCCCTTCATTTCCATATATGTATGGACTTATCAAAACATAAGCAAAACTTTCCAGCATGACCCATAGTGAGTTCAGTGGGTTCCATCACATATATATTATCAAAATGGTTAGTTTCTTTATTAAGGCCACTGGTGGGTAAGATATCAAATTCTAATATCATGAACAATGTAGATTAAGTTAACTAACTTAATGATATCCTTGTTGATTCTGATTTCAAGCAGGTAAGTTTTGATGTTTCATTCTTGTTCACAAAAGCTCCAGTTGATGACCTCGTAGAATATTTGGTTGATGTCTTGGATAGTATTGATTTACCTATTTCAAATTCTGTTTTTTGATTTGATAAAATTGTGTATACAAGACTATTTATTTTTTGAAATAAAATTACTAAGTGTTGTCTTACCCTCTAAGGCAATTTGTTTTAGGTATGTAAATGATGTTCTTTGTGTTTGGCCAACAAATGAAAACTTACAAACATTTCTCCCTTTACTTAACAATTTAGTACCTTCTATTAACTTTACTGTGGAAGTGGGAAATAATGGTATGTTACCATTTTTAGACTGCCTGACCCATAGAGATAGAAACATGTTTAAGTTTAGCATATACAGAAAACCCACAAATGTTTGTTCATACATTCATTATTACTCAGCTCAATATGAAAAAGTTATATTATCATCATTTCAGTCGATGTTACTGAGGGCATTACGTATAAGCAGTCTGGAATTTATTGATGATGAGTTTGAGAAGATATATTCTATTGAATCCAAGAAAAAGTATCCTAGATCTTTCACTGATAAATCCCTTAAGTTGGCAAAGAAATAATTTTATCGAGTTCAACCCAGACTTCCCCTTGATACCAAGATCTTCTAGTTCTCCCTATTAGTGATAATTTTACATTACTTCCTAGGTTGCTTATATCCTTTACTGAAAATGTAGCCTTCAGCAATAACAGTATTATAAAGAATATCATAATCAAATACTCACCAGAAAGTTTTGTGGGCTGTGTTTACATAATGCCTTGTAAACACTGTAATATGTTTTATGTTTTTTTTTACGTTTCTTAATCCATTTTTCAATTAGGGCCCAGTCTTGATGTGGACTTTTGTCCGTGAAAAGCCTAGAGAGAGAGAGAGAGAGAGAGAGAGAGAGAGAGAGGAAAAGAAGAAGAAGAAGAAGAAGAAGAAGAAGAAGAAGCAACATAGATATAGTATAAGAAGAGGACAAGAATCAAATGCTTTGTTTAATCATGTTAAAAATTATGACCATTGTATTACTGGAGTAATGCCAATTCAGTTACCAACTGTAACTCCTTTACCACAAGAAATATCGTTGAATCTTCTATTATTATGTGCACAAAGAATCTTAACATTAATATTAGTGAAGTTCTATACAAACTAGATAGCTTTGTCATTGGCAAAATTTGTAAACAGTTCCCTTTCTTGTTCGCATAATAAAAATTTTATGACAGGCATGATGCCAGACCAGAGCAACACCAACCCAAACACCACCATCCGGTAACACTAGTTTACCAATGGCATCTCAGCTACGTCTCTTCCTTGTATATTTACTGACTGTTCTACGTCTTCTATCTCATTCTTGTATATCCCCTGATGATGTGATCATTACACAAAAGTGCATTTGGGAACTTGTGTTTCATTTTTCTTGGGCTTTTATGCATGTACTAGATCAAGCACACCACTGTGATCACTTACATTACACATGACAGCTACAGACCGAGTGTGAGCGAATGAAACCTTTTTCAATGAAACCTTTTTTCATCTGTTTTCCTAGCATTACCTTGCTGACGCGTGTGTGTGAGCAGGGGTGGATGCTGTTTCCTGCAGGGTAGGGTGACACTACCTTGATAATGTGGGAAATGGCAAAAATGTATGAAATATACACATGACAGCTACAGACTGAGTGTGAGCAAATGTGGCTGTTTCTTCTGTCTCTTGGTGCTACCTCACTGGCATGGGTGGTGGCAATGCTATTCCCCGTGGGGTGGGGTGCCATCAGGAGTGGATGGGGGCAAGCAAGTGTGAATATGTACATGTGTATATGTGTATATGCATGTGTATGTGTGTGTATGTATATATGTATATGTTGGTATGTATTTGTATGTACTGTTCATGTATGTATATATGTGTGTATGGGGGGGAATGGGTCTTCGTCCGTTTCCTGGCGCTTCCTCGCCGACATGGGAAACAGCGATCAAGTATAATGAAAATAAATGAAATATATTCCTTTTAAAGGTGAACCAAGAAAATCAGCAAGATAAAGTCCTCTGTCAAGTACTGAACCTGTATGGATGTGTTCTAATGGATGCAAGAGCTAGATCTCCACAGAGCATCATCAGAGAATATTTCAACAAAGCTGTTAGTATTTTGGAGAACAGTAACGGTAAGTAATTTTCATGTTTATTGATTATGGAAAACAGAGCTGTCTTTATCTGTCTGTTAATTCCATATCCATTTGCAGGGGATGGATCAAGTACATACAGCCTCTTATTTCATTTATATACCTCCTTAACCTGTGTCCTTTGTGTTAATGTGAAACCTCAAAGTTGTCTGTCTATTATTTTTTGTAGATCTGATGTCACATATCCTCAGGAAATTCCCCTTTAGGGAATAGCTTTTCCAGAGAAGTATCCAGGCTGCCTTATCCAAGCACACCTTCCCAGCATGTTCCATTTCCATCACATCTTCACAGGTCCTTTCCACTTTATATTCCCTCACTTTCTCTTCCTAGGATGCCAACTGTTATCACTTTCTCTCTTTCCCTTTACTTTGCCCCTCCATGATTTCTTTCACAGCCTTTCATAATGTTATTCTCTCTTGAGGTAGCTTACTTAAGTAGCTTAAATTTCAGATTTATCTTCTTTATTCCACATCCATGTTTCACACCCAGGACTTTGCTCTTTCATGGTTTTTTATCATATTCATTATCTTAATTTCCTGTTTCAAATTTTTTCAAGGCTCTGATCATCATTCTTCTTTGGACAGGTCTCACTTTAGTTTTTTTTCACTACGTCATGTTTGAGTACAATAGATCTCCTGGTCAAATATAGTGTCTGTAGCCTGAAAACATTGAAAACCCAAATGCCTGAACTATTGTTGAATCCTGCCTAAATGGTTAATGGAGTCTCCAAATATCACCGCTCCATTATCTGTCCGCTGCTGTAGTCCCCACCAGTAGTTCATTATTGTTCTCCCAGTATGAAATTGAGGCAGTAATGGTCTGTGCTTTTCTCACTTCCATTATTTTCTCTCGTTTTTGTTATTTTACAAGAAGTTGAAATTCGACAGAGATCAGATTAGGGCAAGTTGATGCATAACCTGAGAGAGTATTATAGTGTTTACAATATGACCATATTTGATCTCTTGAAGTTATATGGAAAGCTGTCAAGGTATTATTTTGAGCATGACTTAAATATGGGTATTTCAAATGCAGAGCATTGCATAGAAGTAGGATGGTTGACTGCAGTAAGGTTTTGTTTGAATAATTCAAACAGTGCTGTAGTGTGCGCATTTTCTATTTTTGGGTTACTTTTGTGTAAAATGGTTAAAACAATTTCATTAGGAGGTGGAAATCAGGAATCTTTTGAGTTTACAAGATGGTTGCAAAAGTTTAAGTTCTGCCATGGCATAGTGAGAATGTGTCCAGAAAGAGAGAGTCCACTGAAAAGTGCACTGATATTCTTTCAGTTAGTGAAAGATGAAATACTACTACAACTACAATTTTTTTCCCCCAGTTGGACAGAAAAGGAGGAATTTGGTGTAAATACAATAAATAAATGTTTTACATTTTTAATAATTAAATGTATCCCTGGGGATGGGATAGAGGGAGTACTACCCAAGTATCGCCTGCATGTTGTAGAAGGCAAATATGTGGAGTGGGAGCAGGAGGCTGGAAATCCTCTCCATGTTTATTATTTTCCAAAAGAGGAACAGAAGGAACGAAGCAAGGATTTTTTCCCTTAAGACTCGTTCATCTGTTTTGGATGCTTCTTTGTTCGTGGAGGAAATAGCAAATACAGGTAGTTGTTGACTTACGACCTGTGCGACTTGCGACTGACCGCATTTACGACCACTTCCGTACGACAGTTTTGGGTCAGCTCCTGGCGCTGCTGGGAGGCTAAGTGCTGGGGACACTCACATCATTCCTGCGCCCCACACAAAGCTCCCAGCACAACACACTTCCTTCTGTGTTTGTTTGTCTTTCACTTTGGAAATTTTTCTACAATATCACCCCACCCCCATATAATATACCTAAGATAATTATAACATAGATCGACTTACAACTGGTCTGTTGGAACCGATCGCAGTTGTAAGTCGACGACTACCTGTATGTATAAAAGAAAGAAAAGAAGGATATTTAGATGTATTACAGACATGTAGTGCATACATTACAGATAGAAGAAGGCTTAGGGAAGTCAGGGCCTGAACTGTGAGAAAGACAACAAGTGTGTATAAATAAAATGAGTTAGATCAGTTTGATGTATGAAGGTGATGTGCTGTCATTGTAAATGATAGCTGGAGATTGGATATGTGCAAGTGATGCCATTGTTCACTTGTTCCTGATGATACTTTGTTATGGTAGGAAAAACACATTGAAATAACCTGACAAACACCAAACAAACAACCTCCTAACTCATTTTGAAATTCCAGTAAATTAGACATACACCCATCAGAAACCACACACCTCAGATGAATATGAGTCTCACTCTCTCACATATGCTAAGGACCTCGCCAATTACTACTTCACTACGAATTAAAAAAATCTCTCTCTCTCTCTCTCTCTCTCTCCTCTCCTCTCCTCTCTCAAGGCCTCATGTTGTCTGCCTTTCTCATGTAAACTTATCGCAAGACCTGGCATGCCCATGGCATGCCCACACTGCAGCTGCCTCAAAGAAGACACCAAGCACTTATTACTCAATTCCCTTACACTTTATGCACACAGAACATCATAGCACTTTATAGCACCTATGGTCCCCAACTGGTGGTGGACATTGCCAGCTTCCTTAGTGCTGCAGGAGCCTCATAAGGATAGAGGGACCTCCTGAGGGAGGAAGTAAGTAAATATATATACATGTTTTCCTCCACAAGTGAAAAGTCACCTCTGTCAAAACTTTATCATGGAATTACAGTTTCATCAGAGATCTGTTAACTCCAAAGGAGTCATTTCCCTGCTAATGGAAGCAGCATATTCATTAGCTGCAGGAGTGTGTAGAAGGAGGCTCTGGGTTACAGTACTCTGTGATAGAAATTGGACTTTGTATAATTACAAATTGATAAGATAATGAAATATGAGGCATGCAAAGGGTAGAGCAAATTCGAGTGAAGTGATTTACAGGGGACGACATACTGTCAGTGGGCTGAACCAGGGCATGTGAAGAGGTCGAGGGAAACCATGAAAAGGTGTGTGAGGCCTGATTGTGGAAAGGGGGCTCTGGTTTCAGTGCATTATACATGACAGCAAGAGAGGAGATGAGTGAATGAGGCCATTTCTTCTTCTGTTCATGGTGCTACCTGGTAGACATGGGAAATTACAAACCTGTAAGAAAAGATATACAAATATATATATGCTTGTCATAGAAGGTGAGGATAGGGAGCAGGAAACTAGGAACCCCTCACCCCTCTTCTATTTCAATTTCTAAAAGATGAAAAAGAAGAAGGAGCCAATTAAGGAGTGGTCTTCCTCCATGAAAGTTCAGGCTCGGGTGCCTGAATGTGTGTTGATATAACAAAGATGAGAAGAAAGGAGAGATTAGTTGTATGTTTGAGGAAAGAAGCCTGGATGTTCTACATCTAAATGAAACAAAGCTCAAGGGTAAAGAGGAAGAATAGTTTGGGAATTTCTTAAGAGTAAAGTGAGTTTGATGTAAGGTCAAAAGCTAAAGAGGTGGTAGCACTACTGCTGAAGCAAGAGTTTTGGGAATGTATGAAGAAGTGTAAGGAAATGAGCTCCAGAGTTATGTAGTTAAGATGGAAGTGTTTTGTGAGAGATGAATGATTATTAATGATCATGCATCAGGCCCAGAAAAGAAAGCTGAGCTTTCTTCATCTGTTCTTGGCACTACCTTGTTAACATGAGAAATGGCAATCAGATATGAAAGAAAAAGAAAGATAGATTTATACTTGAAAGCAATTTTGATATGTGCCAGAACAGTCTGTGTCCTTTGCAATTCTCTTCATGTGGGAATAAGGTGGCATGTTTGGCATGATGTTGATTCCCATTTCTCTCTCATCCACAGAATCCTAGAGCTTAATCCTGGTAAATGATAACCATATTGAGGTCTTTCACTCTGTCCCATACTCATTGCCTTACATATGCTAAGGTTGATTTTCATCAATCATGTATCATATCAACTTTAGAGTCTGTTTAAGTCCCATTTGTATAAGTATATGCAGTCTTGCATGCTTTTCACCTCTCTTATGACCTTTGTACCATCAATAAACATATTCGGATAGGTGTCCATACCTTCAGGCAAGTCATTTACATAGATCAAGAAGAGTAATGGTTCCAGAACAGAACCTTAGGCCACTCCACAAAGATATTCATCAATTCATTGGAGGAGTCTCCTCCTAATTCCTGCTGGGTGTTCCAGCTTCTTAACCAGTTTCATGTGTAGTGCAGCATCATATTCTTTTCAGGCAGTCTGGGTGCAAACTATCTGCTTAGCCTTCCCTTTTGCTAAGTAAGACAGAGCTCACTTTCTCATGACAATCAAAGAGTTATATTACACATGACCATGTTGCTTCTCACTTAGGTAATATCTCTTCTGTAGAAAGTATTCCATTTGTCTTCAGATTACCTTTTTCAGTACTGTACAAATGACACTCATTAAGGAGCTTGACTGTAGTTAAGTGCCCCTTTCCAGTCTCGTTTCATATAGATGTGTATGATGTTTGCATTTTTCCATTCCTTTGACACTCTGCCTTTCTCCAGTAACATCTTAAACAGTATTTCAAGAGGTCATTCTAGTATATCTGCACATATCTTCAGCACATATGGTGACATTTCATCAGGACCATGAGCCTTGTTTGTTTCAAGACCTTTTAGTATTCTTTTAATGTCGTTTCAAGATGTCTCAATGTTTTCCAAAGCTTTTTCTTTATCCCATCTCACAAGTGATAGGGCTATAGTGTCTTTCATTGTAAAAATGCTTTTAACTTGCTATTTAGTTTTTCACATACCTTTACATCATCCTCATTTGTTTTTCCCCTGAATAGCTGTTCTGTAACTGACAGTTCTCTGACATATTTATGAAAAAATTTTGAATTATTGCATGCTATATCCACAGTATTCTTTAAAAAATAGCCTGGTTCCAGGCTACTGAACTCCATCTTAAGAAGGTTCTCAGATGTTCAGTCAACCAGTGAGGATATCAGATTAGTTGTGAGGATATCAGATTAGTTGTGAGTTTTAATGGCAAGAAAAAATCAAACTTAGTGGTTGGCATGTTTGTTGGTTTCATGTAAACTGATTACAGAAACCATGATTCTCTCTGTAGGCATCTTTGTTGGTTTCATGTAAACTGATTACAGAAACCATGATTCTCTCTGGAAACATTAATATGTAGGAGAGGAACTTTATTTGCCAAATGCAGTCCCACTTCAACATGCTGTCTCATCCAAACCATTCCATAACTAATCTCCAAACCCCAGATAGAAATAAGACCCTTTTCACTACCTCACACTTCACCAGCCTATATTCCCAGATTCCTCCACCTCAACAAACACAAGACTAATTAAATGTGTACACACTGAGATTGCCTGACAAACACCCAACTGTCTCCCATCCAGAATTGATCTCATAATACTGATGTAAAGTTCCAGAAAAGCCTGTGAAATTAAAGGTACTATTATGAGTCTTGATGCATCATGGTGTGTCACATGTGTGTTTTAGATTTTTTCATTAAACACCTTGTACTTGATCTCTAAACAGTTTAATTAAAAAGCACTAGTAGAAATATTCCTTTTGACTTGTTGAATTAATAGCCACATCCCTTAGCATTTATAGCTTTTATCTCGCACAGAAAATAAGTTTTGAATGTAGTAGACATTTCTATATGCAGATATATATGAGTTGTAGAAACATATCTTTGCAAAACTTGCAACCCCCAACCACCCATTATTTTTATTTCTTTTTCTTTCTTTTTCTCCTCATTTATCTTTGACATTTTGGAATGTGATGGGAGGTATTGCAGTATGGGCCTGGCAGTATCTCTCATGAGGAGACTGGGCATCTGTTGCTTTCAGAGGCAGCTTAACACCTAATTAACCATTCTTAATGTATATTCTGATTGGTTGGTTTTGGCCTACACTATAACATCAGTTAAAAATCATATGGAAAACTGTTTTAATGACATGTTATATACTTCATAGATGCTCTGAGAATGGAAATTTTTACAATATTTTCATAGCATAGTTTTCATAGGAATGAACAGCAATAGAGAAGAGTGAGTTCTCCTTGACTAGATTGTTTTTGGAGGAAACTGTATCCAGACTTCTGCACTGCAGCATTCACTGATTGATTGAGGAAAATTCTGAAGTATTTATTTTAGCGGAGATAAATAGTTTCTTGTTTTCAGAATGTCTTTTGATTTATTAATGTTTATGATGAACAGATGTGGAAGGCAGCAAAGTTTTGGAAAACAGCTATCATCAGTTGGCCACCTATGCAGACAAGCTTTACCGAGAAGTTCACCAGCATCTGGAGTCTGATACTATTCAAACAAAAAGAGAGAATATCAGAAGGTCACGGGAAGAAAGTATTCGTATAAAAAGTCTTTTTGAGAGGAGCAAAGATGGTTTGGAGAAAAAGGAGTTATCAAGGTGGGTGCAGCCTCTTATATTTGTTCCATGTATCTTCATGGTGAAGGGTAACTTTCATATACATGTTCAGGTACCCTTTTCCCAATTGGTCAAGTCTACTCATTTCAGAGCATCCACCTTAAGTAAGAGATGCAGATTCAGTTTAGTTGTTTAAGATTTTTGATATTTTGTCTGGGTTTTGCATCTTTACCTGCTTCTTTGTATTTCATTTTAGATAAACAGCACAGGTTGTGTTCAGATCACAGAACTTGCTCTTCATGTTTTACAACTTGTATAGCATTGGTAGTTTCTGGACTCTACCTTATGATTCTACCTACATGAGGTTACACCATGAGTGAAAAGTCACCCTAGGTGAGTCTGTATCATTGGGATTACAGTCTCGTCAAAGAACTCCTCATTCTGAAGGAGTCCGTCCCTGCTATTAGAGGCAGCACAGCCTTGGAGATGCTGGAGATCCTGGCTAGAGGTTTTAGGTAATGCTTGGACTCTTTCTTAGAAAGGTTTCAGGAGGCAGATGTGATAGATGAATAAACATCTGATTCTGTTGTTTTGTGTAGTACTGAAATGAATCTAACTTGCTTCTGTGGACCAGCAACAATGTGATTCATGAGCCAGTTAACCACCAGTTCAAGACCTTACTTCTGTGCACACCAGCAGCAAAATGTTTCTTCCAATTGACTGTGAGTTCAAAACGTTAACAGTTTTTATTGGAACACTAAATGATATGTTCATGGTAATCTTAGGCCTTGAACAATTACTGAACCACAGATTAGATCTTGAGATCATTCAGTGCATGCATGATAATGTCATTGTTCACAATTACAATCACTTTCTCACCAAGAGGCCACATGTTGAGAACCCCCTGGACAAAGTTCTTCCATTCTTCATAGTCTTTACATAACTCATGCTGCCTCCATACCGAGTCCATTCTTTTCTACTAGCTGTTTGATTGCTCTTCTCCAGCTGTTTCCTGGACTTTTCAAATTGGTCTCATAATATTTGATATCCAATCAGATATTCTTCAGGGATCTCTTTCTTTTGGATTTCTTTTATTACCATGTGAATGCAGTTGACTTTTATGATATCTGCTGTGCTTGATATCACATTAAATCATTTTTATAAAAATGTAATTTGTCTCCTATTTTATTATTAGTTTTTTGTGAGAATCAAGATTGTAAACTAAAATAATTTATAGAATTTCATGCATTGATACCTTATGCCTGGTCATCCACCCTCTTAAAAGCAAATGTAACCAAGCTGCAAGTCACACAAAACAGAGCACTTATGTAGGACAATCACAACTTGCCCAAAAATCACAAAGGCTCATCACCCCCACAGTGAAACACACATAACAAATCTGCAAATCACACAAAACAGAGTGCTCAGAACAATCACTGTCTACCTAGTAACAAGAAGCTCCTACACAGTGAATCAAAGATCCGCCTATCTCAATATGCTCAGCGCTCATTTCTTTGCAGCAGCACTCTATAGAGCCTATCCATCAAAACCACTGCATAAATAACTATCTCCGAAATACAAATTAAAGTCATACCCTTACACTTCCACAACTTGTGCTCACTTATCTTCCTTGCCCTAACAAACACTAGATTGATAAAACATATACACACAGAAATGACCCAACACCCACCAAATAACCAGCCTTTTGATTCAGTCTTCCCATTAGACAAACGCCCACCTGAAACTATACTACCCAGACATATATGAGTTACACTTTCATCTGTGCTCTAAGCACCACCCATAGCTATAATATTACAAACACTGATTCAGTATATCTGAAGATCATTCATGCTCATGATGCAACTACCAGAGAGAAGACACTGAACATTTTGTGCTCACATAAACAAGCACACATCATAGCAACACTTGATGACCTTTGGTCCCAACTGGTGGATATGACAAGCTTCCTTAGCACTGTGGGAGCTGTTTCCTGTGGGGCAGGGTGGTGTCGGGAGTGGGTGGGGGCGAGCAGGTGTGAATGTGTACATGTGTGAGTGTGTATATGCATGTGTGTGTATTTGTATGTATGTATGTGTTGGTGTGTATATGTGTGTGCTGTGCATGTATGTGGGGGAGTGGGTCTTTCTTTGTCTGTTTCCTGGCGCTACCTCGCTGACGCGGGAAACAGCGATCAACTATAATAATAAAAATAGTAATATTATTATTTATCTCTGGGGATAGGGGAGAAAGAGTACTTGCCACATATTCCCTACGTGTCGTAAAAGGCAACTAAAAGGTGAGGGAGCTGGTGGTTGGAAATCCTCCCCTCATGTTTTCACTTTTCCAAAAGAAGTAACAGAGAAGGGGGCCATATGAGGATTTTTCCTTTGAGCCTCAGTCCTCTGTTCTTAATGCTACCTTGCTAACGCGGGAAATGGCGAATATATATATATAAAAAAAGAATATTTTTATACTTGATTACTGTTTCCCGCAGTAGCGAGGTAGAGCCAGGAAACAGATGAAGAAAGATCCATTCACTCAAATACACACATATATACATACATGCACATATATGCACAATACATACATATACATACTAACATATACATATATGCATACATATACATACACATGCATTTACACATGTACATATTCATACTTGCTCGCCTCCATTCATTCCTGACACCACCCTGCCTCACAGGAGATAGCCTCACCACCCTCTGCATCAGCGAGGTAGCACCAGGAAACAGACTAAAAAGGCCATATTCGCTCACACTCAGTCTCTAGCTGTCATGTGTAATGCACTGAAACCACAGCCCCCTATCCACATGCAGGTCCCACAGACCTTTCTGTGGTTTACCCTAGACGCTTCACATGCCCTGGTTCAGTCCATTGACAGCACATCGACCCCGGTATACCACATCGTTCCATTTCACTCTA